>BJCM01061093.1:0-28131 GCA_018326385.1 Flaveria bidentis
CGGTGTATAATCCAAGAAGACATAAAAAAAGAGTATAAAAGAATAAAGCAGGTTAAAATAATTTCACAAAGCAGGTAGTTTTACTGGGTGGTATATTGAATTTCTTTAGTTGTACAATTTAATAAAGTATCTCACAAAAAGGATAGTTAGTACTTTTTATATGATCCTCTGTTGTTTGGAGATTAAAATGCTAGAACATGTTATCTGTAATTAATATATGAGAATTCATGAATTATGGGCGCCTCACGTACGTGAAGCTGTCACCTTGTGCCTCGGCTTCCAGGGCCTTAAACGCCTTGGAGCACCTCACACATTAAAAGTCATTATAACCCACTGGGTTGTAGATTGGTTGAGTTAAAAGTTGCTTCCTTTTCTTGAAAATACTGTTAGGATTTTTTCTTTGTATACATGTAAGACATTTTGTCGATTTTGTTTTTTTAGCTTTGATAACATAGCATCAAAAGTTCTGTTTTCTACTTTGCTTCTAATATTGAAAACATTGCTCAGTTAACATTTAATGCCTTGATACAGGATGCGAAGGATCCAGAAACACTAGCAAATCTGGTCGTATGCAGTCTTCATCGTGGAAAACCTTCTTCACGATTCTTAAGGTATGCCCATGTGTGCTCTCTTTTCATGCATTGTTGCTTTGCTACCATCTGAGTGTTTACAAACTTCTGAAAGTTCTTTTTTATGTCATGTCTGAACTTGCTTTCAACTAGTATGCGTGCCAAATTCTGGGTAGATAATTTACAATTCTTAATTGTTGTCCATATATCAGCTTCTTTATGATACCAGGCATGTTATTATAATGCCTTCATTGTCGATTTGCCATTTTGTAATACTTTGAGATGCACTCGGTGAGACCTTTCTCAAACCTTGTGCGAACATGTAGTTCTTGAGTTTCTTCCAAGCAAGGCTTAAGGAAACAATGATGTCACATTTCTATCATGGAAGTCAATTTGTTTTTAAAACATCTGAAAAGCAAAAGTGTTGCATATTCTGGAAATTATAATTGTTTATTCTCTTTTTTTTCCAAATCTTTTGACAAAGATAGGAAGTATATCTTTCACAGCACCAACATGTAGGTATAGGCTTGAAGGTGTCCTCCCATTGTTTCCCTTCTTTGAATGAATTTGTTCTTTTGTTCTATTTACAATTCGAGCCCAGGGTTAAGGTGCTGATTATTCTGCTATAAACTAGAAGAGGATTCATGGTGGATTGGTTGGTCATCCCTTTAAGTAAATTTATCTCTAGTGACTACACATCAGAAAGTATCTAGTTTTTTTTTTCTTCTTGTTTTGGTGGCATAGGCTCTTAGCTTAAAGAGGAACTTTCTGAGTCCTTTTTCGCATGTTACAAAGAACACTAAGACAAGATGAAGAAGAAAATTTGATGGAGAGTAAGCTGGGCAAAGCAAGCGGGTTGGATTGGGTTGTGTACTAAGTCAAAGCGGGTTATGACAAGTTAGAATGTATTATAAGATCAACCTATTTTGATCTACTTTATAATTTGGACCCAAATAAGCAAATAAACTTATCCAAATCAACCCACTTTTTGAAGCATCTGGCATGATTGCCCGGTGCAATGAGAGCATGTTAGTCGGTTTAATCATTATTTATGGTTTTTCTTTTAGGTAATACGATATAAGTTTAGAGAAAAGGATAGTAACTGGTACAATTACAAGAGTATAGATATGCTATTAGTTTACCATTTTCTGTTCTACCATGTATTCCAAGATTTGTGAAAGTAGAATTACGTTTTTATATATTTATATCAGTGTCTAGTTTATTTACAATTAAGCTGGCGTGCACAAGGTGTTTTATATATATTTTCTTTCCTAGAAAAAAAACAACCAATGTTTGTTTTGTTTATATTTTGCAGTCAGTTGAAACTGTCTCATCCAGAACACATGCTTGTGAAACGGGGATCAACTGCAGAAGAAAGCTTTGACAGAGCAGTTCAAACAGTTTGAGATGTGACCCGTTGTTTCTTAAGTTTTGAATTTTGTAATATGCGGTTTGATTGTCAAAAAAGCTCTCTAGCTGACTTGGTATAATGCTGGATTTGTTGGTAGTTATTTTAAGATTTTGTAATTTTTAATTTTCATGGTGATTTCAGGAAGTCAGGTTTGTTGACCTGATGAAACTTTAGTGGTTCGAAAGAACAAATCTGAGTGTTGTAAAGATATATGCTTTTAAAATCAAGTATTTGAAACCAATTTGGTTCAACTAGGAGAAAGTAGTACTTATGACTTATGAGCAAATGTGTAACCGTACGAATCTGTTATCAGAAATCTACGAAACAACAGATATTCAGTCACAAGAGCGCTCAATACGGCTCTTTTTAACTTTTTAGTTTTTAGTAGCTAAACACTCGTGTGACAAATGTTTTGAGCCCATCGACATAGATATTCTGATATTCATAATATTGACTGATTATGGATTTTCTTTATACACTTGTGTAGTTATGCGGCACAAGCTAGTGCGGAGTGCGGTTGAGCCTTCGGCTGCTATGATCACCGAAAGAGATCTCTGAACAATTAACATATCATATTAACATGAAACTGTTGTCTGAATCTTTTATTTTAACTGATTAATTTATTTTGTAAACTGTTGTTTTCTTAATAGGATCTTGTCACAAGTACACGTACAGTATTCTTGGGAACTTTCTTTTGAATTCCTCAAATTATTTGACTTTTCAAAGTTTAAACAAACTCTCGTTTATGTTCTTGAACTCAAGTGTTTCCTTTTCCAAAATTTTATTTTATCTATTAAGAACTATTTGTTAAAATCAAATAAATTACCTTATTATTGTTTAGGGATTGGAAGATGTATTTTCCCTTTTCTTCTTATTTCTTTATAGTATCACCTTTCTCAATAATAATTTAACAAAGGTTGTAATATTTGGCCTTTATATATGTTTCAGACATCTGTTTTTACTTTTCAATAACAAAGATGAAAAATCCAATCCTTTGTCTTCCAACAAAGGATGCCTAACATTCAAACACCCTTATATAGCATATATGTATAGTTTGTGTATGAGGTCATAGATCTAACTTAAGATTTTAAAACTTTACAAGTTAACTTTCTGTAATTCACCAATTATAGAAAGAATAGATTTCTTCAAACTTTTACTTTCTTTTACATAGATAGTTGTAAAATGCTTGTAAGAAGATGTATGTTGCAAGTAAATAAATGACCTGATGTCGCAACGATACAAAGTGTGTTGCATGATATGTCTTCCTAAGAAGTTAAGTGTTTAAGTCATGTCATGAACAAGTGGTGTTGATTTGAGAGTAGGTTTTAGGGTGTGTGAGTTTGATATTTAAACAATAAATAAACAAGCAATGGAAGAAAATTATTGACATACTTATGGTTGGCTGAAGGTATCCACATTAAGTCGAGTACTCAATCTTAACATTAGTGACATACTCATAGTTATTTTATTATTATTATTATCTATTTATTTATTCTATTAAACGGCCAATTGGACCACTGACGGGTCACCAACCCACCCGATTATCTCCATTACTTAATTACGAAACATGAAACCACTCTCATAAGGAATCTCACATTAGGTGAAAGAACATTGGAACCCTCATTTTATTTTTGTTACAAACAGAACTTGAACCTAAAACCTTCATCTATTTTTATTAAGTTATCCATTTAAGTCCATTACTCAGAGACTGTTTGGCAACTTTTGAATGATTAAGTGTTGAACCATTAAGAGGTCTGAACCATTAAGTGCTGAACCATTAAAAGGTCTGAACCATTAAGAGATAGTATATCGTGTAACTATTCAAAGACAAATGTCTGACCAATTTTCAGATAATATGTCTTAACCATTCAGCATTAGACCTTTTAGCCATTCAGCATCAGTATAATGCTTAACCATTCAGAGGTAAATGTCTTAACCATTCAAACATGTGCTGGCGAAACAAACAGTCTGAACCATTAAGTGTTGAACCATTCAAACCTCTGAACCATTAAGAGGTTGATTAAGAGACTACCAAACAGCCCCTCAATCTTCACTGGTGATTTGTCCTTCACTATGAACGTCTCTCTACAGATTATCGTAACAAAGTCTCATCAAATAGGTAGTGATCACCATTTTCGTTCCATTATTAGGAATCGATAACCTTTGCTCGTTTTTCAAGTTAATAGGGTCCATGAAAAATGTTAACCAAATACAAAATTATAAAGTAAGAAGAAACTATTTTATGGATATTGAGATAGACTTTTGTACTTTACTACATTATGCCCATACAAAATACAAACTAGATAAACTTGATGGAAATGTGAAGAAGGATGTAAGAAATTGCAAAATAGAGTCAAAATCAAGGGTCAAATTAATCTTGAACCCAAATACATATATGTTTTAGTAGATGATGATAATAACACCTCAATCATCTATCCTATCCATCCATATCTAACCAGTGTTCATTCTTTCTTCGTACCAAAAGCAACATATTAAATAATAACCTGTACAAAAATATCCATATTTCCTGCAGCCAAAAATCCTCTTTTCATTCTACTTTTTGTTCAAAACAAGAGCCACATTACGAAGCTCCTCGAACGCATGCATTGTATCGACATCAAATCCACCAGCAAACTGCATCAAAGCAGATAAGAACATGTATAAAAGTTCTTACATTTGTGCTAAGAAAATACCCTTAAAAAGTGCAAAACAATGCTTGGGCATAGGTCATCTTTGATTCTTTGGTGCGGGAAACAGGTGTTAGGAGTAGTTCGGTTAGGTTGCTTCAAATCACTTACTTATCAAATATCTTACGAGTAGTTTATGTCTCAAATATAATTGCAAATATGATATTAATAAATGATTTGAGAGGTTTTAATGCAGTAAAAATGCACTTTGGGCCACCTCTAACATCAAATGTGCATGATTGAGATCTAATGTGTATCGTGTGAAAACTTGTTTGATAGCATTGTAAAATTGTGTTGTGGTAAATACGTCAAACCTGATGAATGCGGAAAGCAAATCGCACTCCTTGAAGTAGCATATAGTCCATTGAAGAATCTTTCTCTGACGTCCCCTTCGTTTGAAGTTCTGTAGCAACTCTTCTCAAGTATTTCTTTGCCAACTTAACTGATCCCAGCTTAATCTTCATGCATCAAAATCACATATATCCATTCATTAGTTAATTCGTGAACATACAAGTTAATTTACAACTTAATGATTAGAATGTATTAATACAAGAGTAATCCATCACTATGAGGTATGCATAGCAATATAGCATGTCATCTGGTGCATTTGTGAACGAAAAAGAGAAATTTTAGCAGATAAATAACAAACCTTGTTTAATATTCCCGAATCAAGCATCCAATCTGCGGGTATATGAAACTCTTTGCAATTACGCATCAGCAGATCTCTTGTTCTAAGAAGGTTGTTAACGATACGCTCCATTCTAGCAGTGTACAACAGATAGATAGAGATTTAAACAGTGAAAACAAAAAAAGGGGATAAAATGATGGATAATGATAAAAAATGCTCTTACTTTTCAGACAAGGAAACCATTTTCTTCAATGCCAAGTCACATGGTATGTGGAAATTGTCCTTGTAGTTTGAGATTTCATGCTCCAGCTTCGTTAAATCACGATACGCAAATGCTGCCTCTCTTAGTGTATCGGCTTTCTTCTCCGGCCAATCAAAGTGTTTCAGCACAGCTCTCTCATCCACCTTTTTCAAAATCCAACAATCAACCATACATAACAGATATGCAAGCAATCACTATATAAGTTTTAGAACCAGCAAAGAGAACCCAAATAGACTCGTTTATCTATAAATGGGTCGAAATTGCCAGCTTTAGTTCAGATGATAAACTTACAAGAAAGCCGAGTTCATCATCCAGCCAGTTCACAAAAGCCACCACATCTTCTATATCCGGATAAACAGCATTGTTGACCTCACGTATTAAAGAATTCACAAACTCCCCTTGAGTCTCAACATCCTCCTTTATCTAAAAGTTAGATACGATATGAAAGCAAACATCATTAGGTCAGACAATAACTAGATTCAGACATATTTTATCATGTTCTAAACTAAAAAGATTGAAAATTCAACACAATTTATCAATAACTTACAGCAAGCAAGTGTGATGACCGGTTTTCAATCTCACCAATCATACTATTTCGAACATTATTGACATCTAAGGCATCACAGATCCCATCATTTAAAGAATCTTTCCTGGAGTCCCTTTTCATAAGAGAATGATAAAACTCAACCACTTCTGGAGCTCGTTGAACACCCCCTCCACCATTGTTTCTTCCCCTGAACTTTGGAGGTGGTGGTGGTGGCGGTGGTGGAGGTGGCGGTGACACTCGACTAGTAACCTCTGTATGTTCCTTAGAAGTAAAGCTAGAAGGCCTCGGAGGGGGGTTAGGAACACGCAAGGCCCTTTTTTCGACATCCAAAAATGTTTTTAGTTTAGTTGCTTCACGCAATTGTGACCCTTGGATCACATTCAAATCATTTACACCCTCCATTTCCATTGAACATATGAAACCATCAGATTGTCTTCTTTTATTCACCACCAAATCTTCTTGACAGCAATTTGCTCCACTGATAGAATGCCTTCTTCCATCAGACCAACCAAGATTCAATTTATAATTCAACGGTTCAGAGGCGTTTGTTTCTTCATCAAGAACAGGCCATTTTTTCATTTTCTTGATCAAACTTAGCCTCTTTTGGGTACTACCATGTTCAGAACTTTCATCGCTTGACATAGAACCATTGAGCCATCCAACAGAAGCTGGACTTGATGTTATCTCAGAAGCCACAAACGCCGAATTTTGCAACTCATTTTTAAGACAGGAATTGACCCATCTAAGATAAACAAGCTCCTCAACCTCGTTTAATCGACTTACTTGTAGATCTTCAACTTGTTTACATAAATCTTCATTTGTTTGCCTTAACATAGATGCCTCAGCTTTTATCTTCTTAACAAATTCATTCTGTCAATTTTCAAGTCAATACAATCAGATCAAAACAGCCACACACACCAAATTCACAAACATATGATTTAAGAAGTTTATAAAAGTATGAAACAAAATTAAAAAGTAAGAAGTTAAAGGATGATGATAGAAACCTCAGAATCTTTGGCAATGGCAGCTAATTCTGACTCCATTGAAGATATTCTGCAACAAAGATTTCTCTTTTGAAGATGAAGCTCAGCATTCAACCTCCTCAACTTAAGAACATCTACCTCAACACTATTATTAACAGCTCCCTTTTTAATGTTTTCTTGCAACTGCTGACAATTCAACTGTTCAGAAAGACTAGTGTTCTCCGATTCGAGCAAATCAATCTTGCTTTTAAGAGATTCGATTTCACTAGTCTTCGATTCAACTATCCTTTCAAGCTCCAAAGCCTGAAGATTTTTCTTCTTGAAATCACACAACTCAGCTTGCAGTTTAGCTTCTCTATCTTTAGACTCTTGAAGCAAGCTTCTGAGCTGATCAAGCTCGGCAAACAGATCACGAGAACCCGAAGAAGATGAGGATTTATACAGCCTCTGGTTCTGATCACATTGATTATGAACCCCTTGGGGATGAACCTGTGTAGCAGTGACAGAACACGATAAATCTCCAATAAGAGACCGTTTAGCTCTATTAGAACCAAATGGGTTTCTTGAATTCGTGTTGGAGACTATTGTAACAGCTTGTTGCTGTGATTTCTTCACCACTTGTTGTGATCTTGTTTTCTTATCACCCGAAAACCCTTTAACAATATTCGAGCCCCATATCGATCTGGGCTTCAAATTCGACTGCACATTGTTGTTTCTACACTTCAACGGCACCTGATTCTCATCAGAAAACTTCGTCGATGGCTTCAACCTGTTCTCTGATGTCGACTTCGTTTCCCCCATTTGAAAACTCTATCAGGCAATTCGTCGAACACGTTGTGTGCAAAACCGAAAGCACTGATGAAACTTAAAGATTGATTGAGATTTGAGATGATTGATGATGAATTAGGGGAAATGATGCATTGGGATGTGTTTGATGCGAGAAAAGGGCGAGCTGTCTGACGATTGCATCAGAAAGAAGTGTGCTTTATCGTTTGAAAATTTGAATTTCGAATGTGAAGAAGCTTTTTTTGAATGTAACGATCGGATTCTTGAAGTGGGCCCTGATGGATTTGGGTCAGTGGGGTTCTTTCTGCCATTGATGAGTCTTGATGAAAGAGACAAGATAGAAGAATATTTGACGACTGATTTGTTTTTTGTATTATTTGAAGAGATGTATAAAATTATCAAAGAATCGAGAATGTGGGTATTATAGTTATCATACTATTAAAAAAAATCTAATATAAAGATATCCGTGCAGATAAATCGACACATTTCTATACGTCGCGTATGGATTCATATGCGGCGTATATGGTCGAATACATTGAAAACAAAGAAAATTCAAGGGGTGTTAGAAAGCTATACGCTCTACATAACCCTATACGACACTCTTATATGACACATATAGGACTATACGAAGTGTATAGCAACTTGGGTCGAATACATTGAAAATAATGAAAATTCAAGGGGTGTCAGAGAGCTATACGCTCCACATAGCCCTATACGACACTCCTATACGACACATATAGGACTATACAAAGTGTATAGCAACTGTCGATGCTGACTACGAGGAAAATTTTAGATGACTGTCAGAGGGGTTATAGCCCCGTATATGGTTATACGACCCACATATACGACTTGTATGGGACTATACGACCTATATAGAATTTTTGGAGTGTTAATTTATAATTTTGGGGTATCTATATATCCTAACCCTAAAAAAATCTATATATACACTTTATAAAATTTAAATTCATAACTTTTAAGTTAGATGTATAACAGTTTATTTCCAAAGTGTTTAAAAAACTAAATTTGAATTTTTGATGAACTTATTACAACTAATCTATACCTTTAACGATATTAGACAGGGTGAATCGACTTGAAAATAGACGAAATTATAATAAGAAAAGTTATCATTATAGAATGCATCTTTAATATATCCTCTCAACAAATCTACAAGTTGGGGAGTAGTAGACATAGCAAATACTAAGGGTTCGCTTTAAAGTTATATCATGTATAGAAGGCAAATTGGTCTTGTGTTTCATTCACTAATGAACACATGATTAACTATTAAACAAGCAGAATCAATATTGTCATGTCATAAAGTAGTGGACGTCAAAAGTTGATTATGTAATTAAAAAAAGAGCAATTGTATATACATAACATATTTTGGGAAATGTTTATTATAACGAATATCATCTAAATAGATAGTAGATGTTTTAAACATAACATGTTTTAAACAAGAGCTTTAAAATGATGAAAAGGATATATGGCTTAAGATCGATGAGATAAGGGTAAATCCTGGTAAACTGGTTGAAGTCGTAAATAAAAGTGTTGAAACAACAATACCCAGATAAAGAACAGTGGGATCATGCCCCCTAATATCATAATGGATAATATACAATGATAAAGTGTAATGAGTCAACGAGTAATAAAATGGTAATTTAGTATATTTTGAGATGTTACATGCATTACAACTATTTCATGGTTTATTTGGAATATGAAGTAAGAAAAATGTGTCAAAACATAATTTGAAAGATGATATAATTGAGACCGACACCACTCGGTACTTGAAAGATGTGAAGATATTAGAAAGATATCGGCAAACTCCATGAACAAGTCCAAAATAAGTGGGTTCCAAGAAGCCCAAGTTAGAAAAATATATGGGCCTAAAATCAGAATCACCAAAAACATCATGTACATTGGGCTAGAAAAAAAATCATAGCGTTGTGGGCTCATAGGCAGACTCCCATAATCCATCCATTAGATCAAAGCCCACATGACTAGAACTCATAAACCCACTATGATAATAATTATGCGAGTCAACGGTTTGGTAGACCGTACAGTACGTTCATTAATGTTTGTGAGTGAATTTTTTAAATTATATGGAATTATTATTAGTGGTTGTGAGTGAATAGATAAAATGTTATTGTTCATTTATAAATTTAAGGTAATATTGTTCATCATTTATAAATTTTTTTAATATTTTTTAAAGTGGTTATAAATGGTGAAAAGAGAAAAAGTAATGATAAAAATATAAAAATTATTATTTAATTGAAAATAAGATAGAAAAAATAGTGATTTTTAGTGTAATTATAAAGATAAAGATAAAAAACCTGGTGTGAATGCTCTAAAGGGGTACCCGGGTCAAGAACACGAACACGTAAACCCTCAAACGGGTTGGTAACTGGGTATGACATGTGATTCAGTAAACAACTGTTATATACACTTTCCTTGTTTCCAAACTAGTTTACCTAATTCGTCATGTTAAAGCAAAACTCAACGTGCGGTGGTTATGGATTACCGGTTGACCACCAAAAGTGGTCGCGACTACCACTGTGCAACGATGATGATTTATTATTCTTCCCTCTCCGTTTGAGTTTAGCACCAATATCCCGATTAGAATAGGTTGGATGATAATGAAAAAACACCTAGAAGCTTTAAGGCCTAAACTCAAGAATTTCATCAAACCACATGAATAAAATTAGTTATTAACTCTATCTTTAACGGAAACTAGTGAAAAGGACCAAAACATGATATCCAAAGTGAAAATCGGAGAATGTGAGTTTAATTTACTGATCAGATTTGCAAGCATACCCAAGGTATCACGTATACTTTTTATAATCTTTCATGATTAAATTACCTATTGAGATATCATTACTTGATACTCGATCTTAAACTCAACTTAAATTGATTCGAAAATGTGAAATACTTAACTTCACTTTAACAACTCTAGATTTTTATAATTTTAAGCTTCAAACAACTTCACCATACTATTTTATTATTTGTTTTTTACATAATTTGACCAAAGGAAATTATATTATACTAATTATCAACATGTCTATGCATAAGGATGTTGTATCTTATGCATAGGAGGTTTTTCAAAAAAAATGAATTTTCACTTTTAACACAAAGTTTTTTATTTTTTACACTTTAACTTCTCAAATTTGACTTTTTTACTTTTACCCCAAAATCTTTTATCTTTTGTAATGTAATCTCATAACTTTTATATTTTCAACTTTTTTCTTTATACTTTTCATATTTCGCAAAATCTTCGTTTTATGTTTTGTTTTAAGTTTTCAAGTTAACACGATACAACATGCATGTGTGATTCAACATTTTTAATTTTTGTTATGAATTTGGTAAGTTAACACAACACAATATGCATGTGTGGTTCAATATTTTTACGTTATTTTTTTTTCTTTTGAAGGGTTCGTCACAACACACGAATCTTAGATCGACTTGGTTATATTTTTCTATGTTTTACGTTTTGATCTAAATTCTTCGTATTAACACACCACAACTTCAGTGTTGGTGGTCGTTAGAGTTGGTGTGACATTTTTCTTAATTGGCACGGTTTATGCCTCCGTCGCAACGCGGGGAGCTTATTTCTAGTTTTTTTCTAAAACTAATACTTTTGGGCTTAAAGCATTAACCTATTTTTTTTAACTCATGGAGCAGGGCCTGGCCCGAAGGCTTAATTGACAGACTCATCGATTGTTAACAAAAATAACACTTTGACTTTTTGGGTCAAATCAAGTACTTTTCAAATTCAAATGTTACACAAAATTACATCTCAAATCAAACGATAAACATTTGTTACAGTTGGTAAATATCATATAGTTTCATATAATGTGTTTATAGATCATATCTATTCTAGTGTGTATTTAGTTTGCATCATAAATTAGTCTTATTTGACCATTTAAAAGTCAAATCAATATTCTTTCTCTGCAGTAAACACGAAGGATCGAATTCTAAAGACCAGGCTGAGGAAGTGACTCTCGGGTCACTGCCTCATCTAGTCTTTCTATAAAGTCGCACTTTCGACCCATTTAAGATAAAGCATAAACAAAATCAACTCATTCAACAGTAAAACAAACGGGTCGAAATTATCATCTATTACTAACCACCAATCAAACCAAACTCACTGTTTACATTTAACAACAGATTGAGATAGAATTACATTTCAAGAAACACTCATCTAACACACTACAGTGAGTGTTGACCATTGACCAGCTAAAAGTCAACTAGCCTTTTCTTTAGGCACCTCAATTGCTGATGATTTGAACCATGGAACCCACACAGAGGTCCTCTTCTGATACAACTTATACTGTTCAGCCCTATACTCTGGCTTCACCATCTTTCTTTCAACCAATATGGTCACATAAGCCAAACACAATGTGTTAACCAATGCACCCACAAAGACCCAAGTGCACCCGAGGTTCCACCCGAACACACCCAGACCCCACCACCATAGCTGCTCACCGAAGTAGTTTGGGTGCCTAGAATAGTACCACAACCCCGAGTCAAGATTCGGCACCAACGGCTTTCCAGCCAGTTTAAGCCTCTCATTATGGCTCACAAATCTATATAGTTGTGTGTCTGCAAAATAGGCAATGACAATACCCGTCAGACACACAACAGAACCAGCCGTGTCCCACATGGTCCACGACTGGTTGACAGTGTGTACAATGTACATTGGTAGACACACACCAATCAAGAACACCTGTTGGATCAGGTACACTGCAAAAAAGGAGATCCACCACCAGTTTGGCCCGTACTGTCGGGCCAAATCAGTGAATCTCCAGTCCTCTCTGGCGCCCCACTGCCACTTCTCTCTCCGGAAGTAGCTGTGGGTCAGCCTGAGGGACCAGACCCATGTCAGTACAACCACCATCGTCGATCGAAGGTGGTTGGACTGAGACATAGGGTGGGATTTGAAGTAATGCACCAGTAAAACAGGGATCACTGTCCAGTACACATCAATCATCTGCAGAACATGAACAAGAAATGTTAAAAAGATTGAAACTTTATTGGAATTGGATCAAGGGGTGAGTGAATTAGCATCAAAGATTGAAGAAAGATTAAAGAAAGATTGAAGATTTGTGTACCCAATTGCTGGATTGGATGAGGCTGATGACCCAAAAGAGGACATTGATATTGAAGAAGAAGAGGGTGTTGACTAGAAGTAAAGGGTGTTGGTGGCACCATGACCAAATTGAGTGATGGTGGTGGTGATTGTGGTGGAGGAAGGTGGTGTAGAATATGATGGAAGGAAGAGGAGCCAAGAATGCAATTAAAGCATTCTTGAAGTTTCTACCCATCATTCTTGGCTCAAACTTCAGTTGATCTTTTTGCCCTAAATCCTAATCCCCAATTTCTGTTATATACTGCTCTCAAATCTCACCTCATGATTTGATGTGTATAAGAATGATTTATTTTTTAAATAAAGGTTAATTAATATTAGGCTATGGATAAATAAAGAAAATTAAATAATGCATATAACTTTATAACCTAATAGCATTCATAACCCACTTTCCATCTTCATTTCTACAATTATATTAAAAATTATTTTTTTTTATTATCAATAAAATAATACATTTTATACTTTTATCATTACATATTATCTCTTCTAATCACAACTACTTTCAACTATGGGTGATCAAAAAAACAAAATAACCGAACCGTAATCAAAATAACCTACGTAACCGAACCGATAAAATCGAAACCACTAGAAACGATGGTTTGGTTTGATGATGTTTTAAAAACTGAATTTTTTTGTTCGGTTTTGGTTTTGCTTGTAACAAAAAACGAAAAAACCGAACCAAAATCATATAATCAAACTTGTAAATTTAGAGGTGTAATCATATACTTATAAAAATTATTAGCCTATTAATTATTTATTAACTTGTGTTATCTAACAAAGATTAAATATTTAGGTTTCAAGAATAATATTTAATTTTTGTTTATTTTAATTGATAGATTAAAATGTTTTATTGAATATATTGTTCTTATATTTCATGAGTTGTATTTAATTTTAATGTCAACTAAACAATAAAAATATATAGATTATATTTAGAGATCAACAAAATAATGTAAGGCCAAAGTTTTTGGCTTTAATTCATTACTTTAAAATATTTTTTTCTAAAACTTAAAGCACAAATGATAAAACCGAAAAAAACCAAAAACCGAAGTTAAAACCGAAAACCAAAAACCATAAAAACCGAAACCGAACGGTTTTAAAAACCTAGAAACCGAAATATCGGTTTTTGGTTTCGGTTTAAGGCCAAAACCGAACCAAACCGACCATGCACATCTATACTTTCAACAAATATTAAAAAAAATTATAGAGATGAATAGTGTTATATCAAATATAGAGATGAACAGTAACATCTTCTCTATTCTCCACTCACAACCACTAATAATCATTCTCTATAATATAGAGAACGTACTCACATATTTATAGAGAACGGATTGTGAATGCGCTAAGAGGCTGTCTGATGATTTCTGAATAATTAAATGTTAAACCAATATAAAGGTCTGAACCATTAAGAGGTTTGAACCATTAAGAGCTAGTATATCGTTTAACTATTCAAAAACAACTGTCTGACGAATTCAAATAAAAGTTCTTAACCATTCAATATTAGACATCTTAATCATTCAACATTAGTATAATATTTAATTATTCAGAGGCAAAAATTTGAATTTAGACATTTGCTCGCGACACAAACAGTCTGATCAATTAAGTGCTGAAACATTCAGATATCTGAACTATTAAAAGTCTCATTCAGACGCTGTCAAACAGCCCCAAATTAAAGTGCTCAAAATTTAATGGTAATTTTAGTGTCATTGATTTTACTTATAGTGTACAAGATACATATTAAAAAGATATATGAGTAAGAATGTGTGATGTGTAAACTTGACGAAATTATTTTTGTATTTCATGACCAGTATTGTTTGATGTGTATTACAATCCTTATATTTCTTGTGAATTCTATTGTTTGATTATTGATTTTATATATACGAAATACTTTAATCTAAAAAAATATTTATACAGTTAGTAAGACTCATCTTCAAAACTTACAAAGCTATTCATACAGCTTAGCAAAGCTATAAAGACGTGTAAGATCCAAATCTTCTTGGTATATTATCTTGAACATGTTCTTTTTTTTAATTTTATTTCATGATGTGTTTGCTTGAGTGTAATTTAAATATTGCAAAACTAGTCACTAGACCAAAATGTTATAATATATTCATAATTAATTATTGTAAAATGCAGACTAAAATGTATAACTTTCAAGATTTAACAAGATCTCAAATCTTGAACCCTCACAACTTCAAAAAAAGTTATTTTGGCTATGTCAAATACCCAAACCTATCATTCCTCCCACACACATAACTAAAAATTCATCCGACTCGTTGGCTAAACCCATTAAATTTTGAAAAAAAAATTAAAATTAAAATAACAAAATCCCGGTCCAATTCATAAAACTGGTTTCCCGGTTCAATTAGCGAACCGGACGACCAGATTGCCATGCGGTTAATACTACCAGACCAAACTAGTAAAGAGTCCGATATTCGGTCCGAGCTGTTGATCCGGTCCTATCTTCACAGTAGTGATTCTAACAATGATTCTAACTCGCTTATATCACTATTCCAGAAACTATAGGCAATGATCCATCCATTATAAGCCTCCTTGTGACATATGACATATTCTTTTATTTTAGAACTCCAATGTGTTTAATGAATCCAAGCATATGAATTCAGAACTTTTGTAAATAATCTAAGTTATTTATTAGTTTATATTAATCTTATATCAAAGATTTTAATTGCAGCACGAACTGTTGGTGCGATTTAACCAATTATAATATGCATTGCGATTTTGTATAAAATCGAGTTGAAACGATATAAATTGGTTATAATCAACATTAAAATAAGTTTGAATCATGATCCAATACTTACTTTCGAAATTAATATTTTTGTTGAAAATGATGACTTTCATTAGACTCACCTTAAATGAAGTTTTGATATATTGTGTAGTTTTTTTTAACGACAAATCAATCATACTCTTAAACTATACACATATATATCATGTTTAGGTTTGAACCGAAGACCTGAAGTAGACAAGTTTCACATTGACAATATATTGTGCAGTTAAGTTAATAAAAAAAAGCTTAGAGTTTAAGATTTAGACGTATGGCTCCGTTACATAAATATGTTTGAGATTTTAAGTCCATATGAGAAGTGATAAAAAATTTTGATGAATCTAAAAAAAACCTTTGAATGTAACTTACATATCAATCTATCATTTCAAATAAAATTTAACCTATAATATTAAAGGTGTACAAGATACTTGACTTAGTTTTTGTTTTATGCAAGGACGGATCCTTTTAAGATCCATTATATGTAACGTTACCTTATATTTTATTTAAGATTATTTTTAACAGGTTATACTCATGATTTTCAAGGTTGATTTATGCTTATACCTTTAGTAGAATGATTAAAAAGTTAAAAACTAGTATTAATTAAAGTATAAAAGTAAATACTTTTTTAAATGATTTATAAATAGTCGATTAATTCAATAAAGAAGTTGAATTGTTAGATTCCTAGGGATCTTCAAAAGTGTTCCATGCTTGAATTATTTACACAATGCCCACGCCTTTGTTGATTGCTAACTAATGATTTTTGGAATGTAAATGGTGTGCGTGATGGAAATAATCATTGTGAATTTTGTTTGTTGTTTATGTTATAAGAAAAGTTAATAAGCAACTTTTTTAAATATATACACTATTCGGATTTTTTTTAATTAGAACAATGGTAAATTGTTCAAATACTTTTAAATAGAAAACTCACTTGAAAATGAATAAAAAATAGCTCATTTTAAATTAAGTCGAGCCAATTCAAACCAAACTCAAGCCAATTTAAATTTAGCTCGTTTAACCAGCTAGTTGGCTTGCTCATACAAGTTATGTTTAAATTTTAATAATTAATATCCTAGTCCATTCTTGCAATCAAATTGCTCGACCCAAATTTTAAAGCCTAGGTTGAAAAGTATGGACTCCCGCTTAACACTCCCATGCTCACTTGTTGAAGGGTGAGTATCAGTTCGTCCTTTTTAGTTCATACTCTGTTGGTTTGTCGAATGATTGAACCTATCACTACTGATCATTTTGGTTAACCATTCGATCAACCGAAATACTTGGGCTGTGCAGTAGGGTTTTGATTCAACTCGTAGCTCAAGCGTCCTTAACTTCTTATAGATAGAATGCACAAAATCAAAAGACTTGTATTAAATAGATTCGTTCGGCCATAATTTCCTACTTTTCTTTATTTCAATTTTCAGTTGTAACATTATCATATTTATCGTCCTTTCACACTATATCTCATTTAATTATCATGTATGGTATGTTTCTTACAATAATTTTTTAAAATACATTTTTTCTCATATTTATACACAAATATAATGCATATAGAAAAATATACAATTCTCTTATTCTTTTGAGTGAATGTCTTTACAAGTCACTTATTCAAGTTTTGTCATCATTTTGATTCCAATAAAGCCCCGGCATTAACGCATAGGATGTTAGATTTCTTTCGGCGGAAGTTACTCATCAAGCCCTTATGTTTCATATAATTACATACGACCCCTTGTATTATCATTTCTACACTAAATTACATAAATTAATAAAACCAAATACATTCAACTATATATGCATACCCTGATACCCAAACACAAACATGCACCAGAATATTCATGAAATTGCACATAAACGCAAACCAAGTCATACCCAAATACCGTATACGATTACAAACATATAAAATGCAAAAGAAGTCTTTAAACCTTTTGTAAAAAGCTCGAGCTTGAATATATTTGGTGTTTAGGGTTATAGCGTTGGTCTAAGACATTGATTTGAGTTAGGGTGTTAGTTTAGAATCAACAATTTTTGTCTTGTTTTCATGCATCAAATATAATTACTTAATGTTTTGTATTCAAATAAATATGTTGTGCCTATGTTACAAGGTGGTTGGGGATGTTGTGGTTATGCATAGGTGGTGACGGTTTTGAATGATAACTAGTGAGATAATGCATCCTTTAATGTTCAATCTAATGATATAGTAGTTACAACTTACAAATATAATACTAACGAGTCTTGAAGATAGGTGGCTAGACATAGGAGGATATGGTTGGCGACGGTGGTGCTTGAGGGTGGAGGTTATGAACGTTTAATGCGTATGGATCTATGATAGTCTCAAAAATTTTGCTATTACATTCGTTCTCTCTCTTTTTCAAGGTAAAGTTAACGTTAACTCTCTTTTTCAATCTATAATAGTCTCAAAAATGAATTACTTAAGTTCCTCTGCCCATTTACTTATGGTCAAAGCAGGTATTGTTAAGCAAACCTTATTATCTATCCATGTTAAACTAATCATACAGTCCTTTGGTTGTGTCCTTTAGGTACCATGGTCCAAGGCCAACATCTATACTGACAACTACGCCGCCTTAACCATTGCACAGATACCACTTTGTAACTTGTTATAAGTGTGAAAAGTAAATGCACCATCCTTGTTATAGTTCCCCTACCTAATCCACCCTAGCGACCATTAAGTAAAATAAAGGATCATATAATGGAACATTTCTTAAATGTGTTCATTTATGGGAAAATAAAGTTGGGAGGAAAAAATGTCATAGCATTTACATCAAGAAGATCAACTACTTGCATCTATCATGCCAAACAATATGTAAATCTTTATCTTTGTTTCTTTTCATTTATTTTTGTACATTCCTCACGTGGTTTTATTCTTTACGTCTCTATATTTTGCATCTTTGAAAACCAAGTGAACAATAGTCATTTGGTCTCCTACTTCAGCCATGTGCATCGAGTAGACCTGTTAGAGGAAAGTCCAAGACACCCAATTACATGAAGAAGCTCATAAGCAGTCTACTACTGTCATTAGGCGTCGATTGGACATGCCTATATTTATTCTCGTCCAATTAATCAGTTCTTCAAAAGAGCTATCAGATTATGGACATATGCGAGTCTCAGACAATTGTTTAGTAGACTATATATTACGAATGTAGAAAAAGGAACACGTTAAACAACAAAACAAATTTACAATTAAAGGATAATCTTCTAGATTATTTTATTGATAGTATTTACAAAGTTATATGTTTTAATCAAAATTAACACGTTATTTATATATGTAATAGAACTTGAAAAGAACTGGACATATAGTGTTTCGAGTCCACACCCAACCAGACATGACCCAACCTGACCCATAACCTGAAAAACAATTGCCTGTTTTAACTTTACCTAACCTTTTGCGACCATTACATTCACCATAAAAATTTACTCATAAAGTGTAAATAGCCCAGTCACATCACAAGCATTCATATGCTACATATCAAAATAATAAGAAATACACAATGCTTAAACATTAAACACTCCAAGGTTTTCTAGTCAATTGAACACCACCCAGAAGGGTAGCTAATTATGTAGATAAGATCATAAAGACTATCAAACATACAGACCTCAATCATCGTCGTCAAGCACGCTCCGACGCCTCTGGATCTGAGAAACAACAGTATATAATTAAAACATGTAACTTTAGATTTAACTAATCAGTCCATTTTCTAAAGATACTATAAATTGTGAGGAATGAGTCTAGTATTACATATAAATTGACAGTTAAAATTTCTTTTATTGTATACTGTTGTCTAGTTGCTAATATAAATTTTTATAGGTGAAGTTTAAACTTACTGTGACTTTGGTTTGTTTGGTTGTTTGAGTGTTGATTTGTTCCAACAATGATATAAGCTTCTCTTCAGAAACCTGGATTTAGTTGTATACATACCAACAAATTAACAGAGAAATTCATATTTTCGGTAGATAAAGGTAGCTTATCAATATCATGAATCATTCACACATCGATAAATGTTAAAGATGAAAGTAATGTATGTTCAGGATAATAAACTAACCTTCTCAACAATCTGACCCATTTGGGCGGCCCTTAGTACAACATCTTCAACTCCCCGGGCCTTCTCAGGCTTCACTAATGCTATACGGGCAACTGCATATATCCAACGATAATTAAATTGAGTAATAAAACTCCAGTGGCTACATCACCTTAATAATTGATATATGCATGATGACTGTCATCTAAGCCAATCTTAAAGAAAAGAATGGCAGCAGGCTGGAAAATTAAGCAATATCGTAGTTGGCACTAGAAATAAATAAATAAAATAAATAAAATAGTTTAAAACCAGTTTAGTTTACACGGCAGTTCCAAGTTCCGAACCATTGGCCAGGCCGTTAAACCAACAAAACCAACAGGCAGAAATTTTGAAACCGGCCAAACCAGATGCCTTGCTTTGGTTTTGGTGGTTCAGTCATTAGAACATTTATGAACACCACTAGTCACAAATAATGCAATCTTAACTAGACAAGACATCCAGCCTCCAATAGATGAATAGCCATAATTGACAAACTAGAGTTGAGCTGAAAATTTCAAACACATTGACATATTGTGAGCCTTATAATTTGTGTGGTAAAAAAAACAATAAAAAAATTAAGTTGCATATATAACTGGATAACATATTAGCAGAATAAAAAAGAGGAAAGGTTAACCGAAAAAAGTTATATGCATTAAAGCATATAAATTGGGAGAAGATATTCTCTTGTGATAGCTGAACACCCTTTCCATCAAAAGAGAACACATCGTGAAATTTACTTACGTCTTTCACGTGCTTGAGCTGATAATATCTGACTAAGCATCATTTGCCTTCGTTCATCTGCCTCGCTGGATAAGTTTGTTTAATCAGTAAATAACCAAAAATTAATAACCATCACTCCATTCTTGAGTCTTTGACACACTAAATTTCCACTAATCTTTTATTGTTGTCAAGTCGTCCTTGACAAAATTTCAACTAGCACCAAATAAATTAATAAAAGATTCTATCGTTTTAAGCGCGGAGAAACCATAATAAGATCAGTGAAAGTGGGATAATTAAATAAACCATAAGTAGAATAACGAATATGATGTTTCCATGAGGGGGAGAACCATTACAGGTAATCTGCACCCTCAAAAGTGGACTGTTATTATATAACATAGTGACTACTTGAATTATGAATATGAAACTGTAAATGTTACTAACTCAAGAAAAAAACCAACCTTTTTGCTTCCTCCTGTGCTTTCTGCTGATCAGGGGTTTGCTGACTTCCCTGTTTATAGGCAAGTCCATAATAAATACCACTGAAAGAAAATGTGCAACTAAATGAAAGTACTAACAAAAATGCCACTTACACCGCCATGTTTAGCCATTAGTTCCTGCATTCTTCTTTGCCTGATAGCTTCCAGTTCAGGGTCAGCCTGTAATACAACCAATCATTGTTATCCAACCAATCAGTCAATAGCAGTGAATCATATCTAGCAGATATGAATTCAAACTAACTCGCAATATAGATTGAGACAAGCAAAATTGCAGCACTGAAATACTATTCCTTCATAAATTAGCATTCAATTCATAAACTGATCATAGCGCATACACTTTTCAATATTGCAAAAAGTAGATCCTGATAAGTTCACACACAACCAAAGACGACAATTTCCATCCCTTCTATGCTTCCTAATTAGTTGAGTTTATTTACCTCATAGATAACAGTTTAAAAACACTATCTTTACCTTAAAATCAACCAAACTAGAACATTAAAGATCACATTCAGACTTCACTATTCCTTACAATACATATAAAATTCTTCCACAAATACGACTATATTGAGAATCCAGAACTGAACAACGAACGCGACAGCTTCATATATATCCTTCCAAATCAACATCTTGTCAAAACTATTTTCCATTTCAATCTTTTCCTTTAACTTTAACCTTAGATAGAGGAACGAGTGCATAAAACTTAAGATTTTGGTTCTTATTCAGTTCATCATCTGCACATATCTAACTATCTTGCTCCAATAGATGTTATACCAATTTCATGTTCCTAAAAACTGCACAGGGGGCAAGTAAAGTACCCCTGTCTATCTCAACAACTATCACATAGAACAAAAAATTCAGATCAAACTGAAGCCCAAATTCAGACTCCATCACATATACACTTTCTCTGCAAAATCCCAGCAGAATTCGTATTAACAAGCAGAGTAGAAACACAAGAAGCATGCATAATGCAAACAAGCTTAAACATCATAAGTAAAATCAAATAAATTTGAGCAGATGGATCCTAAATCATCCAAAAGTAGAAATAGGGCTTGATGTTCGCACGGGTATGCTCCTAGATGAGATATCTATCGTAACCCTATATAGATTTGTTTTAGAATATCTATCTACAAGATCAGTGAGAGTAAAGAAAATACCATTGGTGTCGGTAGAAACAAAATTGGAGACTCGAGGCTCTTGATTTGGGTTTCTTGATGAATCGCAAGAACAGTGAAGTGAGGAACAAAAAGACGATGAATGTGGCGTTTATAGGACGCGTTTGGATGTAGATGTAGAAGGGGTATGAAATTGATAAGTTTATACACAAAATATGTAAGAGCCCGTTTGAGAGTATCTAAATCATTTTTTTTTAATGGTTTAGATGTTTAAATGGTTTATATTGTTTATTTTGTGAGTAAATATTTAAATAGTTTAAATATTTAGCTTTGAATGGTTAAACACTAAACTAATCTTGTATGCTTAAAAGGTTTAATGTTGAATGGTTAAAATCTTTTATCTGAATTGATCGGATTTTTGTCTTTGAATAGTTAAACGATATATTAGCTTTTAATGGTTTAGACCTCTTAAAGGTTCAACACTTCATGATTCAGACTTCTTATTGGTTCAGCGTTTATTCATTCAGAAATTACCAAATATCCCTTAAATACAAAAGATTAAGGGTCTATTTGGTATAAAATAATGTAATGGACGAATTAATTAAATAAATTAGTGAATGAAATTGATTAGAGAACGGAATGAATCTATTGTATTGCTTGGTAACTTTTTGGGAATAAATAAATCATTATTTTGTGTTGTTTGTTAGATATGAAAAAACAAAGCAATGAAATGTAAAAGTAGTTATGATGGTGATGGCGGGCGGTGGTGGCTCGAGGGTGGTTTTCGGCGGCGGTGGTTTCCAATGGCGGTGGTGGCCTGCGGTGGTGATAGCCTTCAGTGGTTTCCAGCGGCAGCAACGATGGCCAGCGGTGGGTTCCGACAGCGGTGGTGGCCTTAGGTGGTTTCCAACAACGACGATGAGCGGTGGTTATGGCCTTTAGTGGTTTTCAACGGCAATGTTCCCGGTGGCGATTGTGGCTGGTGGTTGGCGGGCCCGCTGGTGGGGGGCGTTGCGGTTGGCTGGTGGTGGGCGGCACCACAGGAGGCCGGTGGTTGACGGTGGTTGTTGGTGGTCGGTGGTCGGTGGTTGACGATTGTAACCTTTTGTGTTTTCGTTAAATTAAAAGTTAACTTTGTTATGTTTTTATAAGGACCATTTATGCCATTTATGAAACTTTGTGGGTTATTTATGCTTGATTCTTTGTTAATTTAAAAGTTTCTATATTAATTTATTAGATAAATAATAATAATAATAATAATAATAATAATAATAATAATAATAATAATACCCATAATAATAATAATAGTAGTTTAGGGCATAAAATATAAATTAATAAACCACACGGACCAAAACTGTAAAATTATAAAAAACCCAACCCCACTCCCTTTCTTTCCCCCGTCTTCCGGTGATCAGCCTCCAACGGTCCTCCGGCGACTCTTCCACGCACCAATTAACCGTTTTTCACCCAAATCGACTCAATTAAATCGCTCAACGGTCTGTTTCGAAGTCATGACCATGTTTAAATTCGACTTAAGGAGTTGTTAAGAACATTTAATCAAGAAATCGAATTGTGCATTCAAGTCCCAACCGTTCGAATTGAGACTAACCAAATTATGATGTTGTAATTGAGAGCAAATCATCTAACTGAGACCCTAAAGCTAACTGAACTCCCAATTGCGCATACGAATCACACACATTACACATTAACTGCCTCGTTTTGTATCGACCAACAACTTTGGAGAAATCAACCGTCTGAGCTCTCTTAACCTGAATTGGTTGAGGAGAAATCATCATTAGCACCCGAAGAAACTCCCCACGAAGTTAATTTGATTATAGTCTTCATTTGAACATCCATCAAAGACTACGTGGTCGCGGCCTGTTCATAACATGTCCTTGTTGATCTACACTTCAATCCGGGTAATTAAAACCACCTATCTACTCGAAATTACATGAGGAATCAAAGCTCCATGTTTATTTCAGTAATCGTTGTTGAATTAATCTTCAAAGATGTTCTAGGGTTTATGTGATTTCGGGGGTTTTACTTGGTTTGTGTTTTTAAAGATTAGAAACCATCTCTTACCACGTCTATGACCCATTATCTACTGGTCACTTGAACGCACCACAACCTTGAGGTTCCGGGTTCGAACCCAGGCAACCTCAAACCTTTTTTTAGGGTTTTTTTGGCCTTCAAAAAAATATATACAAAAATTCTAAAAATCTTAAAAATCATTTTTAAAAACTTTGTTAATTTTTAAAGTCATCCAATTATTTTCTATAAATTTATTTTCTTAAACACTTTAGCATTTTATTATAAATGTTATTTAAAAATATTATAATTAGTCATTTTTATAAAGTAGACTTTATAAAACAATTTAAGTTATTAAATTATCATTGGACCCTATGTTATATTTGATTAGGAATTAATAATGATAATTACAAAATTTACATACATTTTATAATTAAATTTCACAAATTTTCATAAAAAATAATTCTTTAAAAAATATATAAGAGGTTTTTTTTACTAGACAAAACTATATACATGATTTCACTTATTAACTTCATGTATTTATAAAAAACCCCAAAGTCTTATCAACACCCTAATTCACGTTAAAACGTCAATCTTATCATTAAAAACGTCATTAAATTCTTATTACCATTTTATACACTTATACGTCAAGTTAGTTTTCATGCCTCTTTTATTATTATTTCACACCTTTTGGGGTGAAACATGTTAAACTTATCAAATTTACACTTGCAAAACTTTTTATACTTGTAACGCACATGCAATTCATACTTATATTTTATCATCGTTATTTGTGTTATTGTGAGCTTTATATGAGATGTATTATATGTTAACAATCATTAACTATTGTTAGCCTGACAAACGTCATAGATCTATGAGTCTGACAAGACTATTTTGTGCTAAAGCCAATGTATTGTCGGCTCCTGATGACGTATGAATTATTCATCATGGGAACCAAGTACACTTAGTTAATCGTTAAAAACTTGTAATTTTATTGTTGGTCAAGGTTTGATTGTAGCTATACGTGTACTATAAACTTGCATAATTCATAACCATTGACATGAATTGCTACTTATAAATATTTTGATATATTTACGTATATTAAACTCTTGAAAAACTCACCAATTTTCATAGTTGACCTTTATTTTTAATATGTTTTAGGAAATACATAAGCTTGATGTCATATTTTGAAGTTGCTCACATCTAGGATTCAGACCTAGATTAATGAATAAAATGTTTTAGATTATTTGTCTTGTGTTTTGTTTATTTAATGTTTGAGACTTATGATTGTAATTTGCACTTTTAAAACTTATGATAATAATATTCTTATTTAAAGATAGCGTTATGTGGTTGTGAACAATTTTAACCCTCACATGTCGACGATTTCGTCGTTAAGGTTGGGGTGTGAAACATTGCATTTTACGCATTGAACCCTTGTAGTTTGCTTTTTTATTGTTTTATGCACAAACTTCCTTTTAAAGTTTATAAAATGACAAACTAGCCCCCTTAACTTTCTTAATTTAAATTTTTAACATGTTTAAGTTTAATAACTTTATAAATTGTTATAATAATAATAATAATAATAGTTATTGTTGTTGTTATTATTATTATTATTATTATTATCATTATTGTTACCATTTGTTAACATTGTTATCATTGTTGCTATTTATTATTATTACTACTATTATCATTAGTTATTACTACTGTTATTATTATTATTAATAATTTTATTAATAATAGTATTATTATTATTAGTAGTAATATTATTATTATTTTTTATTATTATGTTCAATTTAATAAATAAACTATAATCTTTCAAATTAAAGAACTAAAGACAACCTAATAAATAGACATAAATAACCCATAAGTTTCATGATTGACAATAATTGTCCTTATAAGAATAAACGATGATAACTTTCAACTAACAGAAAATACAAGATGTTACATTATTTTTTTACCCTCAATAGTTCATTTCATTCTATTTGGTTGGTGATTGTAATGAAATTAACCATTACAAAATCACAATGTTAATTTCATTTTCTATAATTCATTCTATAAATGCCTCTTTTTCTCATTTCATTCATTCTTTCATTCTTAGTCACCAACACCACCCTCCACACAACACTACTGCCGCCCACCGCCATCCACCATCGCCAAGCACCACCACCACTGGCGCTATTGACCATTGGCCACCACCATCATTGCCACCAACCACCATTGTCCCCACCACCGTTGGTTGTCACTATCATAACCGCTTTTACTACCGTCGTGGCCACCCATCACTACCGCTCACCATCACTGACCACCGCTACCGCTACCAACTACCGGTCGTCACCACCGCCGCCTCCACCAACCATCGTCACTGGAAACTATCGCCGCCGCCGCCGCCAACCACCACTATTGGTTGTCATTATCATATCCATTTGTGTATTCCATTCCTTTATATATTCTTACCTAATAAACAATATAAAGTAATGTTTTTTTTTCATTTCCACTTGGTAACTAAACAAGATAATGGAACATAATGAATTATTTCATTTGTTCATCTATTTCATTATCTTATTTATTTCATTACCTCATACCAAACATACTTTTAGGATTGAGCAAGAGATTGCTCCAGTTATGAGTTTTCTTCTAATAGGATTTGGGATACGGTCCCGAATGAGAAACGAATAGTTGGGTCTAGTTAAGATAACATTTGTCCTCCAAAGCAAGGTCGTGTGTATGCCATTCAAAAGAAATATTGTAAAAGGGTAAGACTATATATGTAACATCTTGTATTTTTGTTAACCAAAAGTTAACTGCGTTTATTCTTATAAGAGTCATTGTGGTCATTTATGGAACTTGTGGGCTATTTGTGCTTGTTTCTTTATTAAATGTTAATAATTTAAGCAATTAAATTATATATAATAAGAATAATAACGAATAATATTAATAATAGTAATAACAAATAATAATACTAATAATAATAATAATGATAATAGTAATAATAATAAAAATATAACAATAATAATAATATTAGTAATATCAATCTGTAAGAGTTATTAAACTTGGAACTATTGAAAACTTAAATTAAGAAAGTTAAAGGGGTTGTTTTTTCAATTTAATGAACTTTAAATGAAAGTTTTGTGCATAAATTAATAAAAACGAAACTGCAGGGACTGATTGTATAATTAACAAAAAAAACCCCAAAACCTTTTCCCATCTTTCCCGTTTTCCCGGCCTGTGTTTCCCGGCCTGTTTTCCCGGCCGACTTCCGGCGGCCCTCCGGCCACTTCAAAACCCAATTTCTGCAATTAAAACCAAATTAAACTCTCAAACCATCATGTTGCTAACCGTTTCGAACTCTTAATACGGTTTAATTGGAGTTAAGGCTGGATATGTGAGCGTTTGGGGTCGGTAACCGACGACCTTCGAACCAAGCGACAATTGAAAGTAATGATAATCTAATTAAATGGACATAAACAATCATTTAACTATCTTTAATCTATTACAACTTTTAATTTCTCCTGAAACACACAAAATTCACACCTTTGATTAACCATTGTAACCGCGACCTGCTACACGCTCGAACACTACCTTCGGGACTTCGGAACTTGAAATTGGTAGAGGTTTTTTAGTCTTGAACATCATTCAAAACTATCCTCAAGTTTAATTTGAGTTTCGTCATCATTTACATATCAAACGAATCAAGGGTTGGGCCGCGACCTGTTCTACAATCTAAGGTCGACCATTTCAACTTGAACACGTAAGTATCATACATCAATACATTCGTTTTTTCATGAGGATCAAAAGCCCTAACTTTTCGATTGATTACAATGTTCATATGGGGTTCAATTTGATCGAATACGTTTCTAGGGTTCATGTGAAATTTGGGGGTTTGTTTGAGTTTGTATTTAATAATTAAAACCTGAATCCTAA
>BJCM01061094.1:0-15494 GCA_018326385.1 Flaveria bidentis
TCTTTTGTGTGTGCTTTGTTTTGATTTAAATCGGATGCAAGTTGTGTTGATGTTTGTAAAACCTGATGTAGGACTTTGTAAGTAGAATCATGTTAATATGTTCATCTTGGTTCTACGACTTTATATGTCAAGAAATAGACTATCACAAGTGCGATTACATGTTAATAGCTATCCTGGATTAGTCATTTCTAGAGGGATATACAACATCTCCAACAATAACAATGCACACACGAAAGAAGGTGAAACGTGCGCCACAACGTTCTACGATGAAGTTTGGCCTTTTATGTTGATCTTATACAATGCCTTCCTATTCGTGCATCTCTAGCTTCTTAAGGTAATAACTAAATATAATAGTTTAATTAATTATTTTATTTATGACTTCATGCCAATCACAATTGAAGCATGTATGACTTATATTAGTTTTCTTATTAGTTTATAAGTTGGGTCTATGGGAATTTGCAATCATGTCCACTTTTAAGCTGAGAAAATTCCATCACAAAGCATGGGTAATATTTACTACTAATAAATAAATTTTGTGTAAAATATTATAAAGTTGAGGTTCTAAAGTATTGTTTGAAGTTTTAATTTTTAGAAGGCGATTAAAGTTGAGGTTCTACATATACATATAAATACATATATAAATATAATTTTTACAAGGCGATTAAAGTTGAGGTTCTATATATACATATACATATAAATACACACACACGCACACACACACGCACACACGCCCGCGCCCGCACGCACGCGCACACGCACACGCACACACGCACACACGCACGCACACACACATATGTGGTTTATCGAATCGGTTTTGGTTTATTCGAATCGTTGTATTTGGTTTTGCATTGTTAAAAGTGGATTTTAATTCGAACCAATTCGATTTTATATATGCATAAAGCGTTTCGAATTCGAAAGTTTGAATTCGGTTTGAATTCTTTCAAATGGGAAAAAAGGAAAAATATAAATATATTATGTTGATTCGGTTCGATTGGACAAGTTTAAATAATATATCATGCATTTATATAAAAAGTTGTAACATTTATATAAAATTCAAGAAAACCGTATATGTATATATAATTCAGCTGGAATGTTAAATTCTCGATTCTAAATATGAGAATTCACAAGGTCCGCATATCATTTAAGTGTGATCCTTGCTTACCATTTTGTATGATAACAAGCAAGACACATCATTGGAAAGCAATGATGTCACAACCTAGGACCATACGAACATGATGTTTTTGAAGTGGTCCACCCGGATCTCAAGATTTATGAACATGTTTATTTATTTTTGTCACTTCTTTGATTGTTTTTTGGGATGGTTAACAACTTAACATTATATTTGTTTGTCTTTGTTAAATGTCAAAATCGGTTACATAAAAAAACTTTTGCCATACATTTTGTTAAAGGATTTTTATATATTTCTTCTTCTTAAAACCACTAATTACATATTTTTACAAACTATAAAATCAATTACACATTTTTCCTTCTTGAAACATATATATTACACATCCATTTTTATCATTAAAATTAACTTATAAAATGATCACTTTACCCTTGTTTGTACTATGAAGTATTCACACATTGATTTTTTTCGAATTGTAGTTTGAGATTTTGTTAATATATTTTTTTGTATTCTGAGATGTAACTTTGTTATTAATGATTGTTGTTTTGAAATTAAGTTTTTAACTTTTGAATTTGGAGATGTGATTTTATTGTTTTTCATTACACAGAAAACTCGGAATATGTGATTGATGGTCATAGAAAGTGAATACGTAAAAATATCATAGTAAAATAAAGATAAATGTCATTCAATAAGTTTACTTTTAGTGATATGAATAAATATATAAAATATATGTTTTAGAATATATGTTTTAGGAATGACAAATATGTAATTGAATTTTAGACTTGAGGAAATACGTAATTAACAATCTTATAAGGAGAAAATATTTAAATGCCTATATTGTTAAAACATTTATATATTTTACGATGATATCTAATTTTTAAATCTAATTTTACCAGTGAACTATTAAGACATCTGATTCACCGTCTGGGCTGAATCTAGAAACATCGTTGGGACGTTAATTCATTTGTGAATATAAAAATTGATCTTTTTCTATATTATTATATCGAACTCGATAATACATCTTCATATTTTTTCAATATATAGACAAAGTATTTATGCTCATGTACAACATGTGAGATTTTCTGTAACATTGCTACTAATTTGAGATGACTCATAATGGTGAGCAATCTAATGAGTTACTTAATTCTCAAGCTCACATATGGAACCATATTTTCAGATTTATAAGCTCCATGTCACTTAAATGTGCAATTCAACTACAAATACCTGATATCATCAATCGTCATGGTTCACCGATGTTACTTTCAGAGTTGGTTGAATCTCTCGGCATAAAGCAAGAAAGAACTCACTCCATCTATCGGCTTATGTGCATCCTTGTTCACTCTGGTTTTTTTGTGAAACAAAGTGTATCGACCACACATGAAGGTAATGGCAAAGAGGGAAGAGAAGGCTATGTGCTAGCTCCAGTTGCTCGATTGCTTCTAAAGAACGAGCCATTAAGCGTCCGACCTTTTTTGCTAGCCATGTTGGATCCAATGCTGTTAGATCCATGGCAACACATGAGCAAATGGTTCCAAAATGATGATGTCAACCCCTTTCACACAACCCATGGGATGATGTTATGGGATCTTGCAAGTCAAGAGCCAAATCTTAATCAATTCTTTAATGAAGCGATGGCTAGCGATGCAAGGCTTGTTACAAATGTCATTCTTGCACAATGTCGGGGTGTTTTTGAAGGATTGGATTCAATTGTTGATGTTGGGGGTGGTACTGGGGATGTTGCCAAAGGTATTGCGGAAGCTTTTCCTGATATTAGGTGCATTAATTTTGATCTTCCTCATGTGGTTACAGGTTTGGTTGGAAGTAAGAACCTGAAACATGTTGGTGGAGACATGTTTCAAGCCATTCCTGATGCTAATGCAGCTTTGCTTAAGGTATTTCATCTCATTCGAACAAAAAGTAACAAACTTTAATGTTAATTATTTATTTATGAATAAAAACAGTGGATCTTACACGATTGGAATGACGACGAATGCATGAAGATACTAAAGCAATGCCGAAAAGCAATTCCTAGCAAAGAAAATGGAGGGAAACTAATCATCATTGACATGGTCATGAAGGTTCACAAAGGAAGGAATGAATTAATTGAGACTCAACTTTTCTTTGATATGCTTATGATGACGTTGGTGAAGGGAAGAGAGAGGAGCGAAGAAGATTGGGCAAAGCTCTTCGCTGATGCTGGCTTTAGCAAGTACAAAATAACTCCTATTTTAAGGTTAAGATCTATCATTGAAGTTTATCCCTAGTTAAGTTTCATTGCTTTTTACACCACGTAATTGTTGATGATTTAATATGAGTGTAAGTTCGTATGATGCTCTGGTTTGTTCTTCTTCTATATCAATAGTCATTTTTCATCATGTTTTATATAAATTAGAAATGTTCTTGTTTGAGGTTCTTTTGTTTTGATCTTGAGTGTGCGTTAATATGCATGGCCTAATATATATACACCAACCCACCATCTGCACGAGTTGTATAGAGGGTGAAAAATTGCAATACAACCCATTAGCCTGTATTAGTGGTGTGTATCAACGCATCATTCGCTTCCATGTCAGTCACACGTTATATAACCAATAAACACTCAAGCAAGCGTAAAAAACACATAGAGCTATATGGGTCATATAACACATCAATAATATAATTGTGATATTATATTTGTTAAGATGTATTACATTGTAGTTAATATTGTTTAGTAGCATCTACAATCAAATGATATGGTATTATGGTGTAATTAATGATGTTATTGAAAACCTAGATATTTGAGTTTCTTTCTTCAACAAAGAACTTTCCCATCACAGAATGATATAACAGTTCAACAATCACACAGCAAATCAAACTTCATGTCCAACTTTTAGTCCTAAATCTTTCACCAAGAAGATAACAAAGAGAAAACCAAACATAATCCTGAAGTATTGCAGCCGTTTCTTAATCCTTTGTCGTCCTACGCCATGAGTGTTCGCGAGCCCCATCTTTGTCCACAATTTTGATGATAAAATTTTGTGGAGCCACAACAAGCCTGGACCTTATTTCCTCAATGCACTGGTCAGCCAGCTTGATGGCTTCATCAACTGTCATGTTTGGATGGTAGTGGCGGTCCATCATGGACAGAGCAAAGTATGACCCATAGCCAAACGCGGCCTTGTCAACCTTGTGCAAAGTTGCAATGTAGTCGATGAAGTATAGAGATGGGCCTGTTTCTTTGTCATAGCCAGCTAGCACAATGTTGACCATGTAAGGATTCTGCAAAAATATGCAGTTCATATACAAAAGATTATGCTTCTAATTATTAAATATGTAATTGTCATGTAATCAGATTGTCAGTTTCATATGAGTCGCAACAGAATTGTTCTTCAAGGCTAAACTAAGATCACCTATTTACCTCGTATTTCAACCTAATATGAGTAACTTTAACTCCCATTTCACAAATGTCCTTTTTGGTCATTTCATCTACTAATTTCTACGTCATCCGAATTCAAGCAACCGAACACCTTCTAGTATAACCAAGGTATCTCTAAATTAAGGATGAAAGCAGCCAGAATCAAGTGTTGACCCTGGTTAAGTGTTGCCCTTGGTTTTAAAAATAGCGCCTGAGGCGCGCTTAAGGCATGAGGCTCTAGAGGCAATCAGGAAAACGCCTCGGGGCTTTGAGGCGGCGCCTCAAGCACATCTAGGTCAAATTTGGTCAACATTGGTCAAGATAAGGGTCTGTAAAAAAAACCAAAGGGATGATGAGATTATGAATAATTTATATGGTAAAAAAAGCCAATATGTAATTTTTTTAAGATAAATGCAACTTTTGGCTATACATATGGCTTATTTTGTTGTACATAGAACAACGCCTCGCATACGTGAGGCTCTCGCCTCATGCCTCATGCATGGCGCCTCGGCTTTTCAGACCTAAACGCCTCAAAGCGCCTAACGCTTTTTAAAACCAAGGTGTTGCCCCTATCAAAATTTGTGGCTGAATGCAGAACTAAAATGATGGTAAGTAAGTTGGTAACATCTTGTTGCAGCCAAAAGTAAGAATTATATGAAATATACATGATTATTATAGAAAACAAATTGGTAATAGCATACACCCTGTGTTGTGGAATCTTGAAAAAATTGATGGTCACAAGGGTCCAAATGGGGACCAGCTCGGGTCGGCCAACAATCAACAGTTTTTATGGTTAGTAAATAATTGATTTACTAAATATGATTTGCATAATATAATATTTCGCATAATCATATATTGACAGTTATATAAAACGATTAATTTTTAAGACTTTTTTAACTATTTGAATACAAGTTAGAAGACTTTTGACTAGTTTAACCAGTTTCATATTTTAGGCTTTAGCTCTACTTCACTTTATTGTACATTTGTACCTGTTTGACCCCTCATCAAACAAATACAACCAGAAGTGATCAGTTTCATATAAAAGGGTTCAAATGGCCACCTCTATTCAACCCTCCTAAAAACAGCCAACTGTTTAATATTGATGCTCATTTTTGTCTACTAAAGTGAACACAATCTTCTAGAAGTTGAAAATTTTGTTAGGTAACTAAAGTTAGTATATACTTGAGTAATAATGGAAGTACTGAGCCACCAAAAACTGCCAACTATTCATACTGATTCTCATGCATATCTCCCAAATTTGAGTGTCATGATTCTAGAAATCAAATGATTTGTTAGGTAACCAACGTTGGTGTAGATGCAGATAATCATGAAGTAGTTGACCCCCCACAACCTTGTGCATTCAATTAAAATCAGTTTCTATTACTTCCTCAGATAACATAGAAGATTATTGTGTAAAGCACCACAAAAAATACAAATGTGCTTCAATCCGATTCATACAAAACCAAAGAACACTTATAGCTAAGAATAGGAAGCAATACAAGAGTTTATATTTTCACATACAATTTCTTGATAGTCAAATAAACCCTTTATAGAAAAACATGAACAGGTTCATGACAACTAAACAACTTAAATCAAAATCTAAGTGAAATTATGTATCTTCAAATATGTGACAATAGAATAATAGCTTATAAAAAGAGAAAATAAAGAAAGCAAGATAAGAAGACAACATACTCACAGGATTGATAAGAAGACAAGTGCATACTTGAATTTAAAGAAAAAAAGAACAATTGGGTTTCTTTCAAAGCGTTAAAGAAAGTATACCTTTCTCAAAGCTGTTGCAAGCTCACCACGCATGAAATTTGCCGCAGCCTTGGTAGTCAATGGAATCCCATTTCGGTATTGATACAGAGCAACATTTTTCTGTACATACTCTGTGAATTGAGCTCTAAAAAAAGAGAAGTCAAACAAAATTTAATTAAAATATGATTACAAAAATATGTAAGTAAACAGCATAACGAATTATAGTTTGATCAATCAAGATTGTATTTATGTTGTTCGACATGTTTACAAGCACTAGCCAGTAGCCAACCAACAAACTGCTATTGCTTTACATCTCAAAGTAAATCAGGGAAATACTATGGCATTCCTGAAAAAAGAAGGTAGGAAACTATACTTCATTATAAAACCAAAACACCATTCTACTGCAAGAGAGATGGACTCCTGAACCTCAAGCAGATCATTATTTATATTCTACACTACCAAATACATGATTTAGTACTTCATACTATGTAAAATTTATTGATAAGTCATAAGTGTTTCAAATTCTAATTGACAAAGATTGTAATATTACTTCTGTAAGTGAAGAAGATAGTTTTTTAGTATCAAATTCCATGTTATTTCAATAAACTGGCCTCTATAATCTTTGTTTGTCTATAAATTTAGCATTGTGACAATATTCTAAAAAGCGCTAAGATTCCTTCATTCTTACTACACAACTAGCTATTTTGTTTGCTTCACGATACTAATAACCTCCACGCAGTCAATATTAATCTTTGATTAGGTCTTAGGGTGTACACTAAACCCCCTTCACGACACGTAGGCACCACATCACCCACTTTACCCCTATCATTCCATCTCACCAACAAAACTACCTCTCACGCCCATTGAATTCTTCACGCCTAGAAAAGAGCGGTGTTTCACGCCCTTCACACAGCCACATCAGCTCTCACACCCGGGCGTGAGATCATACCCCATGGCCTTAGAAAATCAAAAACAACAAAACCATAACAAACACAGCTAATATAGTACCATTACCAAATTTTCCCCAAAAAATTTCATCATATGCAGATACCCTTAGGTCTAAAATATCAAACTTGGTACTACCCACTTTGAAGTTGAATACGAGCCGATTGATACAGAGGCAATACTATAATAGTATAATTCCTCTCAAAACCCTAACTTTCCCTCACGAAATTCAAATCCACCAAATCACCAATAGTCATCTCATTCGCCATTTCATAATTAATCAAATCACGAATTACAAACCATACATCATAAAAACAAAAACCCAAATCGAAAAACACGAAATTGAGACAAAATCTCACCGATCACCAGCTTCACCACTAGCACCCATGAGCTTGTGAGAATCGAGCACCATAATCTTGTCTTCGTTGGATTTGTGAACCAAAATACTGTTGACCGCAGAAGAATCTGCTACCACCAATGCAAACCCTTTGCCCACCATCCCAAATACACACTCCATTTTGGTCTATTGGTTTGTTGATCGATCTATTATTGTCTGATTTGGGGAAATTAGAGCATAAATTGAGGTGATTTTAGGAGTATATGACGAAGGAAATTAGGGAAGTGACTTGGAGGAGAAGTGAGGAATGGGTCGACCCGGATAGAGTCGGATCGGGTTTCGGGTACTTGATAGCCCTGCTTGTATTAGAGTTTTTAGAGTTTGGCCCAATGTTATATATGGGCTAATAAATATGTATAACACGTATTTATGATAAACTAGTTTTCTACTCGTGTTGTGTTGGGTTTTTTTCACTCTAAATAAGATTTAAATCGAAAAGCAACTCGTGGTTTGGTGAGTGAGTGCATGTAGCGGTGCGTCTGTAGACCTCATTACACGTGTTGTAGTGATAAAACTTAAGGTGTTTAAGATTGAAATGTAAATAAAAACTATGATGTGACAGACTGTGAATTATTTCATGTTGAAACGTTGATTGAAATTAAGCATGTAACCAACTTTAATGATTTGTATGTTTGTGATTTGATGACTAGTGAATTATTTCGTGCAACTTGATATTGAATCAAATCTACACCAAAATGCATATAAAACTAATCATGTCATAATAATATATTTGAAAATTTACAAAACATTATATGTCGAAAGTTACCGAAGAAAAAGGAAAATAAAAACAACGGTGTGTGTTTGAGCCACGTGTCATAACTTGGTTGATTTCAAAAAAGTTGTGTGTGTTACATGTCATAACTTAGATTATTAAAAAATTGAGTTAAGTATTTTAACTAGCGCTATGTTCCCGAGTTAGGAGAGAAAATAAGGGAAATGGAAGAAAAGAAAAAAACAATTGTGTTCCAGATAATTTTAACGAAAGAAAATATAAGGAAAATAAGAACGTTGTGTTCTCGAGTTTATTTAAGAAAAGAAAAAAAATATATTGAAAGGAAAACTAAGGTTAAAAATCAATACTTTCAAATTGGAAGATAGGAAGAAAATGAAGAGAAAATGAAAAAAAATATTTTTTAAACCTTTTCTCCTTGTAAACTCTGGGAACACACATGTAATTTAGGAACATTGACGTGACATCCTTTTATTTTATACCAATCTCGGTTTTGCTGCAACACACGAATAAACAACATTCGTTATTCATTCAAACATAATTATCTAAGTTATTTCATAATAGTATCAACTATAAAATTACATTACATTTGTCTTTTGGGTAGTAATCCAATGACAAAACACTCAGCCTCTTTAAACATACCAATGTTCAAATCCAGTAAAAAGTGTAGTTCAAATGATGTGTTTTGAAAGTAACATAGGTTTATCGTTAAACTAAAACTAAAACTAAAAGCACCTTTAAATATTCAAATAATAAATTTGAACAAAATACAAACACAACCGTTAAAAGAATAAAGTCAATGAACAGTCATGTGCAAAACTTTATACATTAGTCCCTGTAGTTATCTTCTCAACAACAATCATCATCCCCTTTTCAACATTCCCCATTTGGCGTCACACTACTAGACAAAAAGCTCTCGAACCAACACTACACATGCACCCCTGTGATCGAACCGTACGGTGGGGTTTGCATCCACTCACCTCTGCAATTTGCCCTCTGATTATGGCCGCAATCAGCTAATCAAACACCATTAATGAAGGCGATTGCAAATGGATTACGAGAAGATAAGCAAAAGCCCACCTCAGGTGTGTTTTTATTCATCACTATTTCATTACCCATCGATGCAATTCACTGTTACTGTACACCCCTTTTGGTTGATTGCATTGCTTCATCCAGATCTGTGAGATTGTGGCATTATCTCGTTGTTGGGTGTGTTTGCGTTGGTGAAATTGATGTTTTTGATGTGTTGATTGTGTGTTTTGATTTGGGTATTGGTTTGATTTGAGTTTGATTTGAGTTTTTGGTGAATTTGTGGTGCAGGGGAGTGGGGGTGGAGGGTTGTCTCCGGCGAAATTGAGGAATATGTTGAAGAAGAAGAAGAAGCAAGAGGAAGATGAGCTTGAGTCTGCTAATTTCTCTTTGGGATCTCAAGTTTCTGAGATTGATGATTCTGGTAATTTCACATTTCGTCGAGATGGATTTCGTGGATTTTTGTTTCTTGATCATGAGTACATTTCATTTTTGCTGAATTTATGTGGATTAGTAAGTGATGATTATTGATTGTTTGATTTGTAATTTGTTGTGTGAATTAGGTGATTGTATAGAGAGTTACAAAGATGTTGATGTTGTTAGTGTACTTCCCGAGAGCCATACATTAGCAGTTTCTGATAGTAACTACAGATCAAAGGATGATTCGTTGCTAAATTCAAGAATCGGGTCACAAGAAGACGGATATGTGGACTATGAAAGTGGTGTTGATAAGATAACCACATTGCCCTTTGAGTTTCAGAAGACCGAACGGGCCTCACATAGGAAGCCAATGGCTCCATTTTCAAAACAAGCACCGTCAAAATGGGATGATGCCCAGAAATGGATAGCTAGCCCTACATCTAGCCGTGTGAAAACCGAGCCATCTGTGAAGAAAGTTAGCCATGGGAGTCGTCAACCAATCACCAAAACGGTGGTTGAGGTTTGTGATCAAAGGTTGGTTCCTTATGAGGAGCCTGATACCAAACAGATTGATTTGAGTCATGCTAAGGAGACTAATTTGCAAGATTGGAATTGGGAAGGGGATGGTGTCTCTTCCAAGATGGTTGATTCGTATAGCAAAGCGGTAGTGATGATGGAAGATTCTGTTGGTGATTCCGAAAGTAAGACCTTTATCCATTAATTTTTAACGTCAAGTACAATGTTTTATATGTTAATTAGTTGCCAAAAGTCAAATCACCTAAAGCCTTTATTCAAGTTATTCACTAATGGAGCATTTGAATTAATCTTATAATAGGTATAGATATATTGAAGCATGACATGTGGTAAGTCATCTTAGTTGAAACAAACCTTTGATCAACATAAATTACTACACTTAAGTAGCTCTAGTAACATTTTGTCCATGAGATAGTGTTTCGATGTGATTTTGTTGATTAAAGTTGTAATAACCTGATAACCAGGTGTTTGACAGAGTCTACTTATCTATCATTAATTAGATAATGACCATAAAGAACCATTTTGTGAAAAAAGAATAGGTGAATTGTGAGCCTTTGACCCTCAATATAAGAAGTCACTCATAATCACTTTTGCACAGATCCTCAAAAGTCATCAGTATAAACTGATTTGCTGTTTAATTTGATATTTCGCGGGCCATCTTGGCTTTAAACAAGAACATTGATTGATATTCATAAAATGTTGTTCCTGTGCAGTTAATTTGAGTCGCCATGATAATTCTATATCCATTCAGAACATGACATCTGTCCCACCTCCTTCAACAGCTAGATCAGTATCAATGAGAGATATGGGTACTGAAATGACTCCAATTGCTAGCCAAGAACCTTCTAGAACCGGAACCCCAGTAAGGGCCACAACTCCCAGCCGGAGCCCGAATACATCTAGGTCTGCAACTCCAGAAAGAACCGGCCCGATTTCATCATCCGCCACTCCTTCAAACCCACGTGTAGAATCTTCTGCAAACAGAGAATTATCAGAAAAGGAGTTACAGTTAAAAACTAGAAGAGAGATAAAAGCTCTTGGAACTCAATTAGGTAAGACGAATATCGCTGCCTGGGCTAGCAAGGAAGAAGATAAAGTTGCATCAGCTTCAGTAAGAGATTTAAAAGATGAGAAAACAGGTAAAAACGCTATTGAGATACGGGCTGCAGCTTGGGAAGAAGCTGAGAAAGCCAAGTATATGGCTAGGTAAATTTATCTAATTTCTCTTATGTGTAGAAGAAGAGTTTGCATTATTGACCTGTTTATATATGAATGGGTCGGGGCTATGTTTAATCTCTTACGGGCGAAATGGGTAAATTAAAAACTAGCAAAATAAGAAATGGGTCAAGTGAGTTGAAGGGGTCTATAGTATATTTTGATTCATGAACCTCCTAAATCTTGTAATGAAAAACACTAGATTACTAGTGCTTTAATGTAATTTTTGTAATCATATCTGACAGACTAATTATTAATTATTAAATATTATTTTTATTGGATGAATCGTGTTTCAGGGCAACCTGATCGCATCACCAGTTTTGACCTATTATCTGACCTATCCGTTTTGCAACTTATTGGAATTGGATGCTCATTCCTTTGGAACACCATAGTAGGAGAAAAATGTAGCTTTTAATGATGACCATTAGGGGGTTTAAACATCTAAAATTCAATGTTTTTGCACAAAATAGAATGAGTGAGATGGTTTTTTTGTTTATAGGACTAAATTAATATCATGAGGTATGTATGAGCATCAAATGTTTTCTGGACTTAAATAACATGGAGTTATCAATAATGAAAGTTGTTTATCTTGTGAAAGAACTTGACATATATACTCGTCATAACTTATTGATAAGTAGATGGAAACAAACAGTTACTTTGATTAATTGTGGAGTTGTCAATAATGAAAGTTGTTTATCTTGTGAAAGACCTTGAAACATATACTCGTCATACCTTATTGATGAGTGTAGATGAAAACGAATAATTATTTTGTTTAAATTGCGCCTCATGTTGATCAATTAATTTGTCGGGTCAGGTTCAAACGTGAGGAGATTAAGATAGAGGCATGGGAAAACCATCAAAAAGCAAAGACTGAAGCTGAAATGAGGAGAATTGAGGTATGTGACCATATAATTGACCACAAAAGTTTCCTAGATGAATGTCAGTAGGCCTCCGATTATGGCATTTGTCTAATGTTTAAAAGCAACCATACAGAGGTGCCATATTTGATAGATTTACTTATAAATAATGTTGATTTGGGTTGTGTTTATCTAAAATGGGTCAAATTGAAAAATAAAGTTATATAAAAGTGAATGTGCTGCAAGTCATACAAAGTCAAATGATTAGGCATACAACCTTCTAAATCTTTTTGTTCAAATATTAAGATTATTGTTATAATATTAGTGCTTTTTGACCCAATTATGAATTAGCACATTATCTGTTTACAAATTGTATGTAAGTTGTTTGCTGGTCAACTCAGCCCATACTAAAATCTGACCTGTTACGACCTGAACCTGTTTTGACTTGTTACCTGGACCACCTATCTTGCAGGTAGAGGTAGAACGAATGAGAGGTGGAGCTCACGATCGGTTAATGAACAAACTAGCAGCTGCGCGACACAAGGCTGAAGAGAAACGGGCTGCAGCAGAAGCAAAGAGAAACCGAGAAGCTGCAAGGGCTGAAGAACAAGCAGAGTATATTCGTAAGACCGGAAGAGTACCCTCTTCTTTCTCATGTTATTGCTGGTGTTTTTAAAAGTTTTAGTCTGAGTGGATTCTTTTGTTAGGCAACTTGGTATTTGATATTTTTGATTGCTTGTTCTTGTTGTAATCAAAAACAACTTTTTCAGCAAATGTGAAGTGCATGTACTGTTTATTAATAGAATTTTATTAGTAATGATATGAATGCCAAATGATTACTAATCGACATCTTGAAGCAACTAAAGCAAGAATGATATGCATCATTTGGTGACTCGAAGATGACGAAAACCTTATTTTATTGGTTATTAAAAAATCAAGAATAAAAAATCCTCATCCTCATTTTAATAAACCAGTAACTTATGACGGATAATCATTCCCTTTTATATATCAAAATTGTTATCAAGCGTTACAAATGATTATAATATTAATATTATTAGTTTAGTATTCCATATGATACACGGGCTATATAAATAAAAATATCAAGTATTTTGTAATAAAATTAAAAAATTATAAAACATTAATTTTAGATAAAATATGATTGAATTATGTAAAAATAAGTAATTCAAATAAAACATCAATAATTTCATTTTAGACTTTCTTTTTATGAAATTATTTTTTTTCTTTTTAAAAATAATTTCATTGTTTAAACTATTCTTATAATACTTAAAAACACTTTTTAAAAGGTTTGTGTTTAAAGTAAGTGTTTAAGAAAAGCTTTATATTTTATATTCTTTTTTAATTTTAGTTCTTTTATAAATACCTATAATTTTAATTTTTACTATATCTATTTTTTATTATGTAAATGTTTTAATAATACAAATAGTATGTATTATTATCATTTGTTAGAAGAGAAAAACGAGAAATCTAAGATGAAAAAGCCTAATATTTTGACATGTGTCGGTGTGTCACTTCAAAACCTTTATATATATATATATATATATATATATATATATAGAGAGAGAGAGAGAGAGAACCATTTAGTTTTGAGAAAACTAATTTTAGCCAATCAAAAATTTTTATTATTTATTTATATATATTATTTCTAAAGGGTATTTTAGTAATTGTCTTTATAACTTATTTTTAGTAAATGATAATGGTTGACTAATATTCTTTATTTTACTCTTTCATTAAACAAATCAAGACTAATTCAAACAAATCATCGATCCTTTTCTTCTTCTTCACTAATTCGATTTTTTTCAACATATTTCTTCCTTATTGGTGAATCAATCGTTGCTACATGATGAATTTATGTCGGTTTCAAATGAAAATCAAGTCGAAGGGTTTCAATTAAAGACCGAAAATCAGGTCGAAGGGTTTCAATTAAAGACCGATACAGGTCGATTTGCAGGTCAGATGAAACTGATGTGCGTGTGAGACCATTGTTTGTTTGCTTCAATTCGAGAAACGTGATGAATATGATGATATGTGGATGCGACGTGGGCTAAGAAAAGAATCAAGAGAAATGATTAAGAAGAAATTAAACCTTACAAACACTGATAATGATGATTTACATATATATGTTCGTATATGTAACTATGTAAAAGAAGCCTAAGTTGTATACTAAACTGAAGATATCGATGATGATTGTAGTAGGTGTCTTCTTCTGATTGTTGAATTACGTATATGTTTCTATGAGTTACACATACAAAAGTATGAGTTGCGTATATGTGTCTAATTAACAAAAGCTATCAATGGTGATATTAGAAGCCGAAGATATCAGCGATGATGTTAGAAGTTGCATTTGTTCTCATGCTAGGATACATATATGTACCTATGAGTTATGTATATAAAAGTATGGTTTACGTATACGTAACCCATAGGTCTACATATGTAAGTTACATATACGTAATCAAAACATTACAGTTCTAAAATGTTTAACTCATCTTCACAATCTTTCCATTCTTAGTTCTTTTGTTCAAATTACATGTTATTTTAACAATATCTTAACATATACGAAACATATGTGTAAACTAGCTATGCTAATCAAATTTTAGTTTTGTTGTTTATATGTTCATGTTACGTTATTTAACTAACCTTCTTTTCTTCTTATGTAACATGCTTCTGCATATTTTAAATTGTAGAAAAAAGTTATGTATAGGTAACATATGTTACGTATACGTAATTCACATTCTTTTCTAGTTGTCTTCTTTAGGCTTTTACTTTTTTTTATATGAATGATTTTGTATATGGCTTTGTAAAGTTCTTGGTGTTAATGTGAGCTATGAAAGAGAGAGATAGATATAGAAATAGAATATAAGATAATTAAAGAGTTTTGTTTTTTTAAATCTAAAAGTTATTAAATTTAATTTTTTAATGTACCCATTTTACCCTTAGACACCATTAATAAACCCATAAATTTTAGTCATTTTACAAAAATACCATCAATTAATCTCAACCATTGATCAAACAAATCAATTGTTATAAAATAGTTTTCTTATAAAATATGGTTTTTTAGGAACCCTCCCTCT
>BJCM01061100.1:0-11026 GCA_018326385.1 Flaveria bidentis
ATGCAATGCTACAGGTTTGATTGTCGGTTGATTGAAGATTTAAAGACGTTACTTTATTTTGGACCGTTAGGTTATTAGTTAAGAACTATTTATTTTCTTGTATTTGTAAGAACATGTTATGAAATGAATGAGTTGATTAAATATTGTCACTTTAATAGTATCGTGTGCATTTGAACAATCTTAGTTGCGCCTCGACATGTTCCGCTGCTTTGATCGGGGTGTGATAGTTAAGAATCAAAATTAGGGGGGGGGGGCACAGGTTCCGATAAAAGCAAGGTAATTGGGGGCTTTGCGTGACAACGATCAAAGAGTATAAAATCAAATTCGTGATCTAATTAAATTGTTCATGTTGGTAAGAAAACTATTTACAGCGAGTGTTCCTTTTTTTCATTCGAAAATGTTTCTTGATCTCATGCTTTTGTCTTGACATATTATATATATCATAGTTGCAAACGAACACAACTTATTTGCTGGAATTTAAATTGCAGTTGGTCTTCTTCCTAGTGGCGGACCCAGTAATTTCATTTATGAGGATCGTATTATTTTTTAAGAGTCCATTGGTTATAGTAAAAAATAATTTTTTTCGGTATGATTCGGGTTGAGTTGTTTTTGGTCGAGTCGGGTCGGGTCACACATTAAAAGATAAAGTCAAGTTGAATATCAAAATAACATAGGAAAGTACTTTAATAGTCATTAAAATTACATACTACATAAGATAAATAAAATATTTTTAAAGTTGTTCTCTACGAGTTTTCATGTTTTGAAATCTATTCATTACATCATCTAGTGAAACATTTTGAAGTAAGTATTTTTCAATTTTGAAGAGATTGTCGTTGGTGATTTACTCCAACATTACTCAAGTAAAGGGTTATGACTTGTGGGCTTTGGGTTATGGGTTTTGCTAAAAAAATTTAAATTAAATGTGTTATATAATTTTATTTTAATGGGTTATGGGTATTGAGCAATTGAGTAATAAAAATTGGGTTTGGGGTTAAGGATATTAGCTTATTGGGTAATAACTTGATGGGTTAAATATGATAAGGTTAATGGTCCAAAATGATTTTAAAATTAAGTTTATATTAGTTATTTTTGTTATAATTTATCAATTTATATTTATAAACTTTTCAAAATTTATATTTTAGGGTCGTTGATAATAAAAAATACAATAGGGTCGTCACAAAATTCCTTGGGGGTCGTTGCCAAAATTTCTTGGGGGTCGTTGTCAAAATTTCTTGGGGGTCGGTTGTAAATATAACATATGCACTATTAAAAAAAATAAATTTCATGAGGGTCGGGCGAACCCCAACCACAAAGGTTGAGTCCACACCTGCTTCTTCCAATGAGATATAGTATGAGTTTTTTATTAACGTTTTCTAATCTTTTAATTGGTTTAATAAGACGTCTTGTTCATTCTTGTTGTGAAAGTATACCAACTATAATGTTCACAAGGGTAATTAAAATCGTATTTGGTTTACGTTCCACGTTTGGAACAAACCATTTAGACCAGTCCGGTTTTTAATTCAAGTAATCTTAGCGTTATTTCGATTGGAAACACCTATTCATGATTATAATCTATTTTTTTTTAAAACTTTAAGTTAATGCTCCTAATATAATACTTAAATTAAAAAAACAATTCGCAATCATTGTCATTTTTTTCTATGAGAAAACGTTTTGTATGGAGTGATTTTTTTTCTAGTTGTCTGTCATTAACAAAATATTTAAATTAAATAAACCAATCGCAGTCATTATCACTTTTTGCCGTAAGAAAAAGTTTATTGATCTCGTGTTTTTCTTGACCGATCAAATCACCATTGCAAGATAACACTCAACTTTGTCGATTGGGATTGCAATTGCAATTGATCTACTTTCCAATAACAAGTATAATGAGTTTTATTTATTTATTTATTTATTTATTTTATTTTTTTTAATAATTTTAACATCCACCTATTACCTTATATGTGACTTTTTTTTTTCAAAACAAAACGTACGTATGTCTTTAATTTTATTAGCGGCATTCACTTATATAATTTTCAATGAACCGAATTAATAACAACTAAAGTCATGTCATGTAACGGGATGAGAAAATATACAAACTCTCACCATGCAGGCTGATGGTAAAACGTTCAGCTTCCAGCAATCTGCTGCATAACACGAGATAAAAACATCCAAACTTGTGCCACGCAGTGCAGAAGAAAAAAATATTAGTTTTAAATAAAATAAAATTAAAGATTTATTTTAATAATTTAAGTAAAAAATAAAAATAAAGATTTACTTTATTAATAATTAATAGTTTAAAAATAATGATGATTCTGTTATTTTGACGCGTATACTCCCAAATACTACATTGATTACAATGGATTCGCAAATCAAATCAAATCAAATCAAATCGCGTTTTACATCCGTTACGAGAAACGATTCACAGCCCATCGTATCGTATGGTATATATGAGTCCCAAATCCCATCTAAAACCCTAAACCCAATGTTTAACAATGCCAATTGGTGTTGAAATGTTAGAAGCAAACAGCGAAATCGGTGATCAACAGTGCCAAATCCGATCTAAAACCCTAAACCCCAAATACGATGGCGATTGGAGTTGAGATGTCAGAAGCAAATAGCGAAAACGTGATCTTCGATGAAGAAATAGCCGACTATGATGACCGGATTCTGAAATCGAAGACGGAATTGAAGACGACGTTGCATCAGTCGACAGAACTCTCAATTCGAATCGGAATCAGGAATTTACTGATCTTCGCCATTAGAGGTATGTATTTGATAGTTACTATTTATTTGTGATTGACATGAAATGCGTGTAATGAATGTTTTTTTTCCTACATGTTAATGGTTATTATTTTGGTGTCACACCACAATGGAGTCGGAAGGAAGGTGGAATACTGCTATGTGGAACTCTGTCACTACTGTTGTCCGAGGGATCATGGTATTACAAAGAGGTACATCAAGTATGAACCGAAGTAAGGTTTTAAAAGGGAAATTTTGCTGATTTATGTTTTATGCAATGTGATCAAGTAACAGGTTCCATTCTTAATTCTTTGATTTCTTGTCATTTGCTTTTTACTTGAGCAACAGCGTAAATAATTTTGCCTGAGTCCCAGGTAACATGTTCCATTATTAATTTTTCGATTTCTTGTTATGCTAATCTAATATAATTTGACCCAAGAAACAGAGGTGCTTTCTTCATAAATATGTTAGATTAATTGGTTCTACTAACTATGCAGAATTTGTTACTGATTGTAGAATGCCAATGCTGATCTCAAAGGTTTGTGCAGGTTCATATTCGTATTGATTGTTTATAGATAATAAATCTAATTTTTATTGTTAATGATGAAAATTGTCTGGTCTTTGAGTTTCTAGAGGAAATATCTGGCCACTTGGATGATTTGACCTCTCAAGAGATAAAACTTGTAAAGGAACTTGCATTTTTTTAGATTTAATTAGGTGCTATCATATTTTTCCTTTCATTTTTTTATACGAAGACGGACTAACTTATTGTTTTTGATAATATTTGATAGCATTCAGAAGAAAGAGGAAGGAGAAATTCCTTTTGGAATTTAAAATCTACCATCTTATGCGAAGAAAGTTTAGGAAGAACAGGAAACGGTGCTTTCGTGTTAGTTTATTTCAGTCATGGTTTTTCAGAAACCAGAGCATGCTAAGGTTTGGGTAACGGATGTGGCAAAATGGGCGGGTTGGGTAACTGATCAAACGGGTAATTTTCGTATCAGGTCGGGGTTGGTTGGGCTGTGTTATCACATTTGTCTAAGGTTTTAGTTTCTTATTGTCAATTAACTGTCATGTGTGATTATTTCAATATAATTGTTTTTGTAATAGTCTAATATATCTGAGTAATATGATTTAGGATGTTTATGTAGAAAAAGGTACACTTTTGGCTCTTTTCAACGAGTTTGACCCATTTGATGACAAGTTTCCTTATGAGCTAACATTTCATAAATACTCCCGAGGTAAAACATAACCTGAATCGACCTGTTTATAAGTAAATGCCTCAAAATTGCCACCTATAACTGTCCTATTTATTTGAATAATTCAGATAATATACAACTTGCAGCTTCCATTGCTGCAGGCTGAAGGAGTCGCAGAAGCATAAGTCTGCAACAGTTTTTGACTTGAAAAGTACTGCTGATTTACCAGGATGCTTCTAACCTTGATATGTGTACCACTTACTTGGTAAAATGCTAACGTAAAGTAGAGCCTCTTTATACAGGACACAAAACACAATATTTTAATTTGGTTGTTTTTCCTTTTTGACAGGAAATAAATACGGGCTCTTGATTAGTTCCTCCAAAAGGTTTGTTAACCATCAATTCAAGACAGGCATATGTAACGTCTTTTGACCTATAAATTTATTTCAGGTTCCTGTGGTCTTGCTGGCCCAAATCAAATAGGAAGTTGGTGATGATCCTTGATTATTGCGGTTCTCTGAAGTGCTTAAACTTTACACGAGTTTGGCCATGTGGTATGTGTGTGTGTGTTTTTTTATTTACATTTTTTTGAAGAGTAGCTTTTTATTACGTTTATAAGTGTATTATAACCATCTTACTCTCATGTCCATGTGACAATGTGACTGCTTATGGGCTGTGTTGATGCTTTAATCTGCTAAGAAAACAAACAGACATCCGTTTTTTGAGATGTTTTCCGTATTCTCATTGTTTTTGTTTAGTTAAGGGGAGAAAGTTAATAAGGCATCTGAGTTTATATATGAGTTTCAGTATTAGGTTCACCTAGATATGACTGGACACCAGGAAAGTAGCCTTCACAGTAATTTGCTATTCATCAAAGCCCTTGCAGAAGTTGCAGGTATGCTATTTTGCTGTATTTTACCAACAACATGCTGCAAAACTGCTTCGATTAATTGCAGACATTAGCATGTTATGTATGTTTGATGTTTAAATAACTGAAGTTGGATTTGACTTCATATGGTATTCTCGTGCATTAATATTATTGCTAGCATGTTATATTCATTAAAAGTTTTTTGCCTTCATTGCTATCTTTTCGGGGGAGGAGGGAGGATAATGAGTAGGGTATTTAATTTTTAACAATAAATTTAGGATATCTATTGTCCCACTAAATTATATTACTGTACGTATTTTTGCCCCCTCGATGTTCTAATCCGTCATTCATTAGCTGAAAGGACCTTTTTCCTTTCGCAATTTGCCTAATCATGCTGGTTCAAATTGGTAACCCGCTTGAAAATATTGACTTTGTGGTCTACCACAGTAAGAAAGGAGCTAAACTAAAAGAGATTATGAATGCCTAACGTTATTCCATGATAAGGAATGAAGTATGAAAGCAATTAAGTTAATTTTATAAAAGCAATTAAGTTAATCCATATTGATTTACATTATTTATAAAATTATTATCATATGTATCTTTTTTATAAGCAATCACATGTTTCTGTTTGTTTTGTTTGGTGGCCAACAGTGGTAGGTTTAGTCCAGTGCACTTTTCAGGCTTTATCCTATGAGTTTGCAACTGTGGGCATAAGCGATGTTCTGGGAACTGTAAGTTTCAATATCTTATGTATTGTGCTGTATTTTAATATCTTAATGAAGTAATGTAGGGCAAGGATGCGGGACTCTTGTGCACCTGGTTTGCCTACTATTATGTTGCAGCATTGAATCCATATAGAAGATTAGGGGACTTCAAAGCTTAAAGGTAAGCAACAGCTCCTTGTTTTTTAATGTAGCATTGAATCAAGAAAGTCTCACTTAAATTATTATTTTGTTTCTATACTGGTTGTTTTTGACCCAGAATTATGATAGTATCGAATCAAGAAGACAAGACAGATTCCTCAAATCGTCTGATCTGTTTTCAGCTCTTCAAAAAGGCAAGGTGAAATCTTTTGTTTAATTTTTTTGGCACAAAGCATGAAATAATTTGAGATGTTCTTTCTCTTAAAGCTGACATTATTCTTCTCATCATTCACAAAATATAATAGACATGATTGGTCATTGTAAACTCGTTCCAATCTATAAATTTGAATTTATCATTCCATTTTACTCACTGTTTTAGTTTCAGGATTGTGACTTGGTCAGAAGTAGTTCCTCATTCTTGATGGTTGAGTTTATCAAGTCAAACTTTACTTTGTTTTATATTATTTATAATATTATGTTTACTTTATATTTTTTTATGGCAAACACATGTGTCTTCCCTGAGCCAATTTTCAAGTGGTTTTGCAGGGAATAAAAAAACCAACTCATCACGGTTTGTTTGCTGGAGAATGAGCCATATTTTTCTGTTGATGGTGCTTTGGATGACAGATCACCAAAGGTTGACAGTTTTCTGTTTCTGTTGATGGTGGCCCTGATCACTGGAAGTTTCGAAAGACTAAAGGTAGATGGACGGCCCAGATATCGTGCCTTAAGGTGTCATTTTCTTTACCTGTCAAAATGGGCCGGGCAGGGTTGTACTGCAAACGCTTTTTTGTTATCTGTTAAAATTTTTATGAAAAATAATGTGCTAGTTATGGTTACGGAAACAGAATCATCACAATAGTAATCTGTTTTTTTAAGTATAACATTTTAAGAGGCTTTATACAACTTGATGGTCAAATCTGGACTATTTGGAGAGGAAGTTTCTAGGGCTTTGGGTTGTGGTCTTGTACCAGCTACACATGTTCCAAATCAATTTTTGTTTTGTTTTGTTGCCTCTTTTTTCACAATAATGTAATTTACACTCTAATTTGAGGAAGTGTTTTCGTCTTTTTGCAGGTGCTTTGGTTTTGACTGTTGTTGGGAAGAGTACACTATTGTTACAGGTATTTTGGATCATGATTCATGATCTTGTGTAAACTTTTAATTTCTAGTGCTTATGGAATTGTTTTCCATAAATATAGCACATGCTCAAGATTCAAGAAATTAGTAAACCAACTCATTTACTTTATCTCATGTGAGGATGTAACATTCCAGTCTCACCACTTTGTTTTTTGTTATAACACAATTAAGTTTATAACATCTTTATTTAACAATTTCTTTGATATAGAGTGTAGAGCAAATTGGAAATAGAGCATGTTATGTGGAAAGATGAAAATAGCACAAGATTTCAGTAAACCATCATCACTTTGTGTCTCAAGTGAGGAGGTAACATCCCATTCTCACCACTTTAATTTCTTTTGATGACACTGGTAAGTCATATAACATGTTTACTTAACAATTTTATTGGTATGGAGTGTAGAGCAAATTATTGTTCCTATAGTGATACAGGACTCTCCTTAATTGCAGCTGTCTTTTAATTTTTTTTTAACATATATTTCAGATAACATTACCAATTAGTCATGCCAACTGCATTTCTTGGTACGTCCCTAATAAACCTTATTTGATTGATTATTGTGTTATACTGCTTTGATGCTTAATAGAATAAGGCTTATCACCTGTTTGTGATGTGATTCTCTAGATATAATTTCTGTGTTTGATTCTAGTTTTAAAATAGTGCATGGTTTTCACACTTGAAACCCAAGCTAAGTTACTTGTTATTTCCAAAACTGGGGTATTTTTAGCATTAGTTTCTCCTTGAGTTCATTAAGGTATGAACCGAACTAAGGTTTTAACATCGAAATTTGCTTGAATGATTTGGCATCTCAAGAGCTGACACAACTTGCCTTAAACATAGATTTAGGTGCTGTCATATTTTTCCTTGCATCTTTTTATACGAAAACGGTCAAGTTTTTTTGTTTTTGGATAATATTTGCTCGCATTCAGAAGAAAGAGGAAGGGGAAATTCCTTTTGGAATTGAAGATCTACCATATATGTGAAGAAAGTTTGAGAAGAACAGGAAAAGTACTTTCCTGTTAGTTTAGTTCAGTTATGGTTTTTCAGAGCATGCCAATATCTTTTTGGTAAGTGCTTAAATATATTATGTATTTAAAACAATCAAGTTGTCCTAGATGTGGCAAAATGGGTGGGCTGGGTAACAGATTCAATGGGTAATTGTCGTAACAGGTCGGGTTTGGGTTGAGTTGTCCAGAAACATTTTTTGTCTAAGGTTTTAGTGTCTTATTGACAATTAATGTGTTGAACGTTCTTAGATTAATTATATTGTTTTTTGTAATAGTCTAATACATATGATCAATATTATTCAGGTAGTTTATGTAGGAAAAGGTACACTTTTGGTGCCTTTAACGAATTTGACCCATTTGATGACCAGTTTCCTTGTAATTGTTTCATAAGTAATCCGGGTGACCATTTAGAAGCAGAAGTCTGCAACAGTTTTGACTTGAACACCGCTGATCTATCTTGATGCTTCTGACCTTGATATGGCAAAATGGGCGGGCTGGGTAACAGATTTAACGGGTAATTGTCGTAGCAGGTCAGGGTTGGGTCGGGTTGACCAGAAACATTTTTTGTCTAAGGTTTTAGTGTCTTATTGACAATTAACGTGTCGAATGTTATTAGTTTAATTATATTGTTTTTTCTAATAGTTAAGACATCTAATCAATATGATTTAGGAAGTTTATGTAGAAAATGGTACACTTTTGGTGCCTTTAACGAATTTGACCCGTTTGATGACCAGTTTCCTTGTAATTGTTTCATAAGTAATCCGGGTGACCATTTAGAAGCAGAAGTCTGCAACAGTTTTGACTTGAACACCACTGATCTACCTTGATGCTTCTGACCTTGATATGTATACCACTAAATTAGTAGAATGCCAGGATAAAGTAGAGCCTCGTTATAGAGGACCCGAAGATAATATATTAATTTGGTTGTTTTTCACTTTTGACAGGAAATAAAATACAGTCGCTCTTGACTAGTTCCTTTCAAAAGGGTTCATGAACCCATCAATTCAAGACAGGTATATATAACATCTTCTGACCTGTAATCTTGTTTCAGATTCCTGTGGTCTTGCTGTAGCCCAAATTAAATAGGAAGTTGGAGATGATCCTTGACTATTATGGTTTTCTGAAGTTCCTAAACTTATTCATGAGTTTGGCCATCTGGTATGTGAGTTTTTTTTTACAATTTTTTTAAGCAGGTGCCTTTTTATATCTGAACTTCGAAAAATGGTTTTAGAGAATGCATAATTTATTGAAAATAATGTACTATAAGTCTATAACCATCTTACTCTCGTGTCCATGTGCGAGTGTGAGACTGCTTATGGACACCGTTGACATTTTAATATGCCAAGAAAACAGACGTCCGCATTCTAAGACTTATTCTGTGTACTCGTTGTTTTTAGGCACCTGATGTTTATATGTGACTTTTAATGTTTGGTTCAACTAGATATGACTGGAAACCAGCAAATTATCCTTTGATGATGTGCTGTTCATCAAAGCCCTTGCAAAGTTGCAAGTATGCTATTTTGTTGCATTTTTGCCAACAAGAAGCTGCTTCAACAAATTGCAAACATTAGTATGTTATGTTTGATGTCCTGACTAAATGAATTGGAATTCACATGATTTTGTAATCTCATACATTAATATTACTGTTAGCATGTTATATTCATTAAAACTTTTTCTGCGTTCATTTTTATTTGGGGGGATAATGACTAAGGTATTTAATTTTTGACAAGTTTTAGTTCAATTGAATTTTAATTGGGCAAATGCTGTTAAAGTTCAATTGAGTTCTGCTGAATTTACACATAAGCCCTTGGACTTTGTTACATCCGTTGACTCCTAAAAACTCATTAAAAAGGTACTCAGACTTTATCTTTAACAATTATTTTCATTTTTGGTCTCTAAGGCCTAAACTTACAAAAACTTAAGAAATAGTTCCTTTTTTCATGATTAAGTCCCTAAACTTTACATTGACAGATCTTTTCTGTGAGTTTTTATAAGTTCAGGGACCAACTATGGGGATTCAGCAACTATGGGGATTGTATCTTTGCCGTAAGCTTTTGGTAAGCCGCTAATGAAATCCATGGATATATCTGAGAAAACAGATTTGGGAATGGGCAGGGGTTGAAGAAGGCCTGGTTGAGCAATGCGTTCATATTTAGCTCTATGACATGTAGGGCAATTACGAATGAATTGGCGGACATCCTTTGAGCACTTCTTCCAATAAAACATTTGTCTTAAGCGTTGTAAAGTGGGGTGGAAACCCGAGTGACCTCCCATGGAAGAAGCATGACATATAGTGAGAATGGTTGTCTTCAATGAAGGATCATCCGCAATAACAACACGATTCTTGCGGGTAAGCATGGATCAATTGAACTAAGGGTCATAGTGCCATCCCAAGCCCAATTCTTGATTGCAATACCTTGTTGCAACTTTGCAATGATGTTTTGAATGTGCAAATCCTCTGACCAAGCAGCTTGAATCTTTGGCCATAAACATGGATCAATTGAACTAAGGGTCATTTGAAATAAAGCCAATCCTTCCATTCTGGACAAGGCATCAGCAGCTTGATTATTAACACCTTGTTTATAAGTAATCTCATAATCATAGCCTAATAGCTTGGCTAACCATTTTTGCTGCAAAGGTGTACTAATCTTTTGCTCCAAAAGATATTTGAGGCTGCGTTGTTCGGTACGAATGATAAAGTGTTTAACAATGAGATAATGATGCCATTGTTTTACTGCCATTAAAATAGCCAATAACTCCTTCTCATAAACAGACATAGCTTGTTGTTTTGTTGAAAGACCCTTACTAAGAAAGGCTAAAGGATGATTGTCTTGCATTAGTACAGCCCCCAACCCTTTCGAAGACGCGTCTGTTTCAATTACAAACACCTTAGAGAAGTCTGGTAAAGCTAGAACAGGTGCGGTAGATAGGGCTGTCTTAAGAGCATCAAAAGCTTGTTGAGAATCCGAGGTCCAATTAAAGGCATCTTTCTTGAGCAGGTTATTTAAGGGTCGCGCAGTGCTACCAAAAGCTTTGATAAAACGTCTATAATACCCGGCAAGGCCCAAGAATCCACGTAGTTGTTTGATTGTAGTAGGAATTGGCCAAGTAACCACTGCTTCGATCTTAGAAGGATCTGTACCCACCCCGGCTTTAGTAATGATGTGTCCCAAATACTCCACTTGTGATCCTGCAAAAGAGCATTTGGATCGCTTGGC
>BJCM01061115.1:0-17030 GCA_018326385.1 Flaveria bidentis
TTTTGCTATCCATAACTTTATAAGAAAATAGAATATTCATGATCAGTTATTTATGGCATACAACGAGAACACTTTTTTTGGAGAAATGCAAGAGGAGCAAAACGATGGCCAGTCTGTTCATGACATGGAATGGGGCTCGCAAGGCATTGAGCATATGACTACTTTACGTAATGAGATAGCAACTCAACTAATGCCAAATGTTTAAAACCAAATTTGTATGCAAATTATTAATTTCTATTTGGATTTGGTATGTTTTCAAGAAGGAATGATGTTAATTTGGATTTTCTAATATGATTTTTATTTTATTTCTTTAATAATTATTTATTATTAGGAGTAATAACCAAACAGATAAATTATATTTATCAAGAAGTAATTCAAATTGGTAAAATAGTCATTCTATACAGTCATTAAGATATCCAACCAAACAGACTTAATCTGGTTCAGCACTTATTGGTTCAGACATCTTATTGGTTCAGACCTCTTATTCGTTCAGCACTTATTCATTCAGAAGTTGCCAAACAGCCCCTAAGGGTTGGATGAAGGATACCGCGATTATGATCCCTATGGAGCTTATATCGAATCTATATCTCTGCATGACTTTAGTGGCTGAGGATGCAATTTGGACAAAAAGGAATGAAGTGAGTTAGGCAAATATTATTTATTGATAACCTCAGACCAATCTAAAGAATATGGATTAATACGTAATCGATCGATCACTACTTTAAAAACTTTTCTTCTTTTCAGTAACTAAATGTCCCGATTGTCAAATATAACATCAACAACATTTAATTGTTCATATGTTGTATAATACATTTAATTTTCTTGTTATTTGCTTTAATTATGGCCCTGATGAGTTGTTAAAAATGTTTTCCAACATCACTAGACTTATTACAAATAAAAACGTTTTCAAAATTTGTTTAATGTGATATTACAAAAAACGCCAACTTCATGTATCATCTATCTACTCTAATAAAATAAGATTTTGAGTTGTCAGTTGTAACAATATTAGATCCCATATGTCTAATTTATCCGCATCTCTCTCATATTAAATATTTACATTAAATACAAATTATATTATTTAATTTTGTTTAAGATTAAATTTTTTTAATAAATTAAAAGAGTTCTTTTTATAAAAGTAATTTCCAAGGAAACAATCTTTTCTATAAGATAAGTAATTTTTTAAAACATCAAACTTTTTTTAAAATATCAAATATTTAAAATCAATGTTTTTAGAAATTATATTTTTGTTGAACCATAAAAATTTAAAATTCAAAGCCAAAATAAGAAATTTTTAGAAAATGGAAAATTTTTAAATCATTTTGATTTAGAACGATTTTTTAGATAAAAAAAATTAAAACAAAAATTCAAAGAAAATAATATCATTGTTTTTTATCAATAGTCCTTACTTATACGTAATTTCAATAATATCATATTTCAAAATATCATATTATAATTAATAAATTTTTATTACTAGTTATTTAATATTTTATTTATTCACCTGTGTAATAAACGGGATACGAACCTAGTTTAAATTATATTTAAAGCATTGCATATTACTCATGATAAACTTATAATTACGAGCATTGCATATTACTCATGATAAACTTATAATTAAGAGCATTGCATATTACTCATGATAAACTTATATATAAGGAAATATGATATTTCAGTATGTTTAGATAGAGATATATAAGATTCTCCTATAAAAGTTAGTTGTTTCCAAAAAATAGTCTTTGCTAGCATGTTTTTATCTTTTGATTCGACTTTCTTTTGTAAGTATAGCAAATTGTTTATCTACAAAAGTTTAGGGTGCATGATAACTGTTTTTAATAATATCACAAAAGTCAAAGCCTTTAAGAATATTACATATATTTAAATATTTAAATTTTATGTTTCCGAAAAAAGTTTCTACCTCTAATATAGTTGGTTTTAACTTTAAGTAAGGGATAAAGTCATCAAACTCAAATATTTTATAAAAATTACATAGACGAAAAAACAACACTGCATTTTAACCAAAGTGGGTGAATGGTTTGTTACATGAATTAATAAACTTTATAACACTCGTGTTGATATCTCGTATCGATACATCAACTAGTTAGTCATGTATATCTTTCTTATATTATATGACTGTATATTGTTATTGATGCATTATTGTCATTAAATCGGTTCAGATTTTAGTATAATATTGTTTAGTTAAATATAATTGATTTTTTACAAATTTTTATACTATCAATTTAAATTGAGTTAAATCTAAGATTAACTAATCGATAACCATCACCACATTATTTGATTGAACTCGTATACTCAACGTCAAACCCTTATAATTTGCATCGAATATTCTCAAACTTGAATAATAATCTCCCCACGAAACTACAAAACGAGAACTCCCTCAAATCCTCTACATTAATCAAAGAACAACTCAATCAGATGCAACAGGAATCCTCCGAAACAATGTCTTCATCTTCTTCGATGAGAAACGATGATCATAATGGGGAAAATAAGGTGAAATCATCATCACTGTCATCAAAATTTCCCTTAACGTTTTGGGAGATTGCTGGTGCATCTGGTGTTCTTTTGAGTTTCGCCGTTGGTCTTCTCGGAGTTTATCTCACCTTGCCGGATTCTGATTACAGTTTTCTCAAGCTCCCAAGAACACTCGAAGATCTGCATATTCTTAGGTGATTGATTTATTCTGTTGTGAGTATGCTTGATTTTAAGAAATCAGATCTATTTTTTGTTTCAAGTGTTTGTTTTTTGCCCCCTTATTTGATCTGTATGCGTCATTGAAATATAAATCTGTATAATAATATTATGTATGCTGTCGCTCTTTGTCGAACAAAATTAGCATTATTAATGGGGAAAATCTTTTGTAATTAACGTTGAAAACAATGATTGCTTTCTCTTAAAGAGTTTCCATATACAAATTTTTATAGTTTTGTAAGCTAATGTTATTTATGTTGATTTTCAATGTTTGTTCATGAAAATTGAAATTGAATCAAAAGCTTAAATTTTGCTTCTGTCTCATGTTATTTTTTTGTAATCTTGCAAATTGATTAATGTTTTACAAAAGCCCTGTTATGATTCTGAGTTTCTGGTAATCAAGATAAATGTAAAAGTGTTGCCTAATTAACTTATAAATGTTAGCACTTGATTATATTATTATCCGATTGTGGTTGTTTAATACGCAATTGTCACTCTGAAAACACACATTAAGATCACATGTTCAGTTGGATATCAAGGTTTGTAGGTGAGTCTTTAATCACGAATTGGTAAGGAACAAAGTCAAGTATTTAAGAAACTATGGAAAGACAGAATTCTAGCACTTTTACGTTACGCCATTGTGTTATTATGTGTGTCCATGTGTTCCTTTTCTGAACATGTGGTTTCGGAAATGTTTTTGAAAGCATCATCTTTTCTTATTTTCCCCAGAGATAATCTTGAGAGATATACAAGTGACTACACTGTGCAAGTCTTAGTGTGGTACTGCACGGTTTATATATTTATGCAAACTTTTATGATCCCTGGAACTGTTTTCATGTCACTGCTTGCGGGATCTCTGTTTGGGGTCTTAAGAGGTGTAACTCTCGTTGTCTTTGCTGCTTCTGCTGGTGCATCTTCTTGCTACTTTTTATCTAATTTGATTGGGCGGCCCCTTATCTCGTCTCTATGGCCCGATAAACTAGTTTTCTTCCAAGACCAGGTAAGGCTCAAATGCTCTACTGTGTAAAGATGGCAATGTTGACCCATATATGGGTAAATGGGTGCACTGTGTAAAGGAATCCGAAGTGTATTCACAATCATTATTAAAGTATTAATCATTCGCAAACTCTGTAAGGAGAAAATATAAAAACGTGTCCTTGTGTTGGTCTAAACCATACTATAAATATCCATTTTGACTAATTACCCAACCTGTCCTACCATACTATTCTGTTACCTTATCCGAACCCAAACCTATTGCGTTAAAAGCTTCTAGATTCGATAAAGCGATTGATTAGTTTTGTCTTGTTTACCTAGGTGGCTAAAAGGCGAGAAGGGTTATTCAATTACATGCTCTTTTTAAGGTTGACCCCAACTCTACCTAATATGTTCATTAATGTTGCGTCGCCGATAGTAAACGTGCCGTTTCATATATTCTTGCTGGCAACATGCACCGGGCTCATTCCAGCTGCATATGTTACTGTCAAGGTATCATTCTTAAATATTCTTGCCTTTTTTTAAGTTATGTGTACCGACACGCTAAGGTGTGCAGATTTGCATTTTGAAACTGATAGTCTGAAAATTGTTTTTCTAATTTTTTGATAAAAGAAATCTAATTCTAAAAATTTGAATATTTACGGGTCAAAAAATCAATTTCATATCAGATGCAACACTGAACTATGATTATTTGTCCCTCTTTATCATCTCTTTAACATAAATTGAGAACTTCATTCTACTAAATGAACTTTAAATAGCAGAAGCACATCCAAACACCATATCATACAATACATTGTACTATGGTTTATTTGATTTTGGTTATTTTACACCACGTAATCACTTTCTAGATTCACTTAAACATCACTTAATACACACAATAGGAAATGAGATGTTTCTAACCAAACAGACTTCAGAGTTATCATCACTCTTAACATTTTTGTGGTTTCTTGTTTATTTATAATTCAACAGGCGGGAATAACTCTTGGAGAATTACAATCAATCGGAGACCTATATGACATCACCTCGATAGGAACTTTATTTCTCATTGGGCTTGCATCTGTTACCCCTACACTTCTAAGCAAGAAGATGCCATCATAGTAATTTGTTCACGATTTGGTCATAATGTTTCTAACCAACCCCATTTGAGATTTAAAAAATCTGTCTGGCTTCGGGTTTCAAGCTGTTGATTTTCGGCGGTTCGTGCTGCAGATGCTGGAGACGAAAAAAGAGACCCACACCATTATTTAAATTTGTTCTCTTCCATAGAAGGACAATAAGGTAACATGCCGTTTAGTATATGTTGAAAAATAAATTCCCCAGTGTAAAGAAATATATGAATAGATGGATTCTTGTTATGATTCAATTTTATGTGATGTTAGACTGGCACTGCCGAAAGTTTCAGGTGTTTAAGGATGTAAACTTTTTTATATTCAATAATAAATATGAGATGTTATTTCATTCTTTGGTTTTGTTTTAGTGTCATGGTTGTTTTGACAGTGATCCACTGTTGTTGATGTTCAATGATTGATGATCACATGATACTATTATTTGACAGTGATCCACTAATACTAACTATTATTTATTAGTTGGGATTTATTTTCTGTAATGATCTTTTATTACAATTATGATTAGTTTTGATATTCGATATAATCATTTTATAAATTATAATCATGTGAATTAATTACTCATATAGGCGGGAGTTACATGACAATATGGTCGCGAGTTCACTTTAACTCATGTAGCCTTTTTTATTACATGAAACACATACTTCAATTCTACGCGGGAAACTCTTCTTTCGCGTAACCGTCTTTTGGTGTCGCCTTTTCTTTTGAGTATCGAGCATTAAGTCCCAATCATGTATCTGTAAATGCATATTCTATGTGACCGGCTCTTTGGTTTCTCGCTATCACCTTTATGATGACGTAGACATTGGTAATGACAAACATTTATTTGCTATAAAAATATGTATCTATTGAAAGTTTTAAGTTTAGATTGGTATTTGTTTAGAAAACTCAAATGTAGAGATAGATCTTAATGTCTATTGTGACGTTTGTTAACATACCATGGCACGGAATGAAGTAATATTGAAGGTTTTTTAGGTCATCAGAGTAGTTGTTCATTGTTAATTTGTAATGTCCTGATCAATCATATATGATATGACTAGTACTAGGTTTCATTATATAAACTGACCCTTTTGGTAGACATGTTACGCTTGTAAATGATCAACGGTCAAAGGTTGTCATGAGCCAAATATAGTTTTTTTATTACATGCTACATTATAATTTTGAAAGATATTTTTAGGCCATAAATTTCAAATTCTATAATAATGTGCGATTTGTTGATGATACATTTACAGATTATAACATATGATTTGAGCGTCAATGTTTAATGGAATAAAGATACCCGAATTACATGTTTTCATATAACTCCTAACTGTGAGCATAATTATTACTTATGACTTATTACGTCATTATTTTTTTATTAATAATAATCTACTAGTATTATTGATATTATTGATATAAGATGTAAATCAAATCTGCTCACTTCCACTTTTATAAGATCTTTCTTTTCATGTTTAGATCTTATTAACAGCCGCTAAACTAAAGCAACAAGACTGTAAAATCATCAAATCATCATGGATGATTTTGTTATTCATAATCATTTTCTAAAGAAACTTGTATATGCTTTACAAATGTTCATGGATTAATCAAGTCAAAACACAAGGGACGTTTTTTGTTATTTAACCTAATCAAGAATTAAAACACTGCAAATCAGGCGAAGATCCAAGCTTTCTTCTGCATCTTCATCGTCGCACACCAGCATATAGTCGGATGGTTGGTTGATTTTCTTTTTTAAATGTTTCAATTTGCCGCTTTTTGTATTGGGAAATCAATGAAAGATGTTTCTTGTTTCAGGTTTGAAGAAATTGGGTACTGTAACAAAGATCAATATAACCAATTTGTAGGTAAAGTTGATCAATTTCCCCTTTGTTCTTTACTCCGAAGATATCGATTATTGGGGTTCTTAATAACTTTCATGTGTGGCAAAAGGGTGCATTCAAGGTGTTCGATAAAATGCCTCTTCACTGCTGACTATTGAAGTTGCTGCTTAGAACTATCATTATATAAACCGTATGTTTCTTTAAGAAAAGATCAACCTTTAGTTGCTGTTTGTGTGCCTTACAACTTTGTTTTCATCTTCTTTCCAGTTGTTTCATGGAACATCAATGTCAAATACTGCTTTACCTGAAATTGGGAGTCATATTGTCCTTTCTTACTGGTATTACCTATTGTGAACATACCCCTGCATCATTCTCTGAGTTGGTATAAAGTCCTCTTTCATTTACATTCTTCTAAGAAATAAGTCGCCCTAAGTCTTATTTGTGTCATTATCCTTTGCTCATATTAAATTATTGTAAGATTTATTTTCACTTCTTCAGTTTGGAAGCCATAAATATACCACAGAGGCATACTTTCAGAAACACGATATCTTAATTGACCGGGTTTTCCAAGATTTCATATCCAGTGAGCTTTCTAATGTCAACTGTGGAAAACAGAATTCCATGCCAAAACTGTCGGTTATGCAGCGACAGTTAATTGGCGAAGGTTCTCACCGGCGTTTAATCTCATCCATTAAAATCGACATCCAGCCAGAAGCTATATCCAAGCTCCAGTCACTCTCCTGTGAGACCATAATTGTTGAGAGACTGCCATCTGGAGTATTTGCTGACCCCTTTGAGCTAGAACATCTTACAGAACGTGGTGGTAAATGGTCATACCCTTGAAGCAATTCTAGTAGCATGGTCACTTCAAAATTTTTGAGTTAGTTTGTTTTCATTGACTCTTGTAGTGTTTTATGGTGCTTCTGTGTTTGGGGACACAGATTTAGAACTGCCCACTGTGAGGGCAAATCGATCCATTGTTGAGGTTCACATGGATTTGAACCTTAGTTCATTGCCTGGAAACAAGAACGGTTGGGAACTTTGCATTGAGCTTCCATTGCATGCACGCTATGCGGTATGTGGACAATGAACATCAATCGTGCTTTAATTATACTATTTGTTAGAGGTAGTAAGATGGGCGTGTTCAGGTAATGGGCTAAAACGGGTTAAATTGACCTGCTAGGGGCTGTTTGGCAGCATCTGAATCAACCTCTTAATGGTTCTGATGTCTGAATGGTTCAGATTGTTTGTTTTGCGAGCAAATGTCTGAATGGTTTAGACATTTGCCTTTGAATGATTAAGCATTATACTAATGTTGAATACTTGAATGATTAAGAGGTCTAATGCTGAATCTTATCTGAATTGGTCAGACATTTACCTTTGAATAGTTAAGCGATATACTAGCTCTTAATGGTTCAGACCTCTTAATGGTTCAACACCAGTGTTGCAAAAATCGCGACTAGCCTCCGATTAGTCGCCGGTTAGTCGCTAATTGGAGGTTAGCCGCTTCGATTTCACCAAATCGGAGGTGCTAGGCGGTAGTCGGTCAAAATCCGTCAAAGCCGGACCAAATCGTCCTAATTGGTGGTGTTCCGACGATGATAACCGCCAGATTTTACCATTCTGGCGAGGATGTGCCACCGGAATGATAGAATGCTGCCACCGGTGATGGAAGGGAACGGGATATTGTCGGGATGTTCTATTTTAGGGTTAGATTATATTATTAAGTTTTTGAATTTTTACATTTAACCCCTTCAATATCCACCAATTTACAAATTATCCCCCAAACTTGCAAATTATTTCATAAAAAAGTATAAAATTATATATAAATTTGCAAAATTATACATAAAAGCCTGATCCGATTAATTCCGATTAATCCCGACTAATCCCTATTAATCCCTAGTCCCCACCTCACCGCCCGACTAGCGCCTAGCGATTTTTACAACACTGTTCAACACTTAATGGTTCAGACCTCTTATTGGTTCAACACTTAATTATTCAGAAATTGCCAAACAACCCATTTGTTTGTCCATTTTTGAAGATTTTATTAATAAAACTATGTGGGAGCCTATATTCATTAGCATAGACTCTAGGTGACTTTCAACTTGTTTAATCCTGCAAGTCCATTTGAAATACTCCCTTTTAGCTACATTTATTTTATTTGACATGCTTGAGATAAAATACAACCCAAATCGACCCGTTCATATGTAAATTAATCATAATTCACCTTTTGTGTTTTTTATGACCTAACTTATTTAACAAACATTTTATTCAGGTTGAAGTTTCACTTTTTGTTTAAGAAAAGTAGTTGGTAAAAGAAAGCTGTTAGTGTACAAGTTATACAGTTACAAGTTTATTGTTTATACATTTAAGTTGCTATTAGTGTTTAATAGATTTTAGGCTATTTGTTTATGTTGAATATGCAAGCAGAACTCTTTATATTAAGCTTATATTTCATAACCAACTCAATTATTCATTCAGTACTTACAATATACCATTTTGTTGTAATATTTCTCAGGAATATAAGTTCCTTCCTGATCCACATTATCTTTGTTTTCTATTGAATGCTTCTCCTTATTTGGTTCAATTATATTTATTTCCGCAGCCACTGGGAAACCACGGTTACACGAGAGTTGAATTTGGGCCTCCTGATTTGTTTGTACATTGCATTGTTGAAGGGAACCCACATAATGAAAGCTGTATGTTTTCATCAGCCAATGAGGGTGTTAGATCCAGTTCAACTGCTATTGTTTGGGAAGTACCTTCTGGAATAGTGAAACACACAAAAATTGTTTCCGTGCTTACTTTTATTGCCGCAGTTGTAGGTGCTTTATCAATTTTCATGGCATGTATCTTTTATTCAGAAATTTCAGTCTATGACGGGTCAAAAGAATCTTAGATTCTTAGTATGTTTAAGGTTTGTGTGTCATATTGACTATGTTCATTACTTATTTGGAAGATTATTTTTGTCATATTGACTATGTTCATTACTTATTTGGAAGATTATTTTGTTCTTTTGAACCTGTTATTCTACTCTATGGGTATCTTTTGTCATTGTTTACATGTGGCTGATCATTGCAAACATCCATTCACAAAGCACATACCCACATAGTACACAGCAACGCCATATTATTTGGAACAACTCATTTATTCATTTTGGATTATGTACTGCTACATAATTAAATAGAAGTTGAGGGCTTAACAAAATATATAAAACATTATTATACAAAATGACGAGTAATTTTACATTTACTCTTAACCACCTTGTATTTGGTTGATGACATATATTTAATAAAAAGAAAAATTTGTGTTTACTTTATTAAAAGAATGCTTTTAATACGCACTATAATAATCGACCTGATCACTAGCTTGATGGTTCTAGATCCCATCGAGTTGTGGCAGCACATGCTTGCGATGATCCGCCAGAGCCCACATTGGGTATATATTCCTGTAGAGTGGGTAATGTAGCATGCAGTTCTTCATGAATACTCCAGCTATTTCCTGGATAAGGTATTTTGTCATCATATGATTCATACTCTTTACTAGTATCGTCTTTTGTTTATTCAAATTTGATTATTGAACTTCTTTTGTAATCTAATCACCTGTTGTGGGAAATCACCATTTTCCAACTGAGAGTTGATCAACAACTTGGCTGCTTTGTGTAGGGGTGTTGCATCTCTCTCCATCTGTTCATTTCAACAGATCAATGAAATATTATAAACTAAACTAGCTTAAACTATGAAACTGACCTGTCGAGAATGAATCAGTCCCATCATTGCCCATGCAGTTTGCACCAGATTGGACCGACCTTGCAAGGGTATATATTTCTGTTTTTCGAGCAACCACAGAGATATCTGGTTAACATTATGTGATTCGTTTGTTATTGTTTATCCAAACAATTCTTATGTTGTGGTGTTACCATTTCTGGGCAGGATTTGTAGCTTTCTCCCCACCCACCATCCTCCTGTTGTGTTTCCAGCAGAAAGTTGACACCCTTTCGAATTGCTGGACAATTTTCATGTCTTTCCAACTGCTGCTAGTCCTCCAAGGGCAAACCAGGTAGCGTATGTAAAACACACGCCCCAAGATCCATACCTATGTTTGATATCTAACAGGTCAAACTAGTAACAAGAAAAACTTGTTCCAACTAGAGTTGGCAGTTTTGACCCATTTATTCATGAACGAGTCAATTTAAATTATGTTTGATATCTAACAGGTCAAACTAGTAAAGTCACCAAAGTTAGCTTCGAAAGTGGGTCAAAGATCACTTAAAGTGTTCTTTTTAATGCATCAAACCTCCTAAATCATTTTATTCAAGAAATTATATTTGACACTAACTTTCTTTAAACGATGAGTAAGTTTAAAATAGTTTAATTAAAATCATGTATCTGTGGCTTACCTTTTCTACACAACCAATTGTGATATATCGGCTGTTCTCATCTTCATAATGGATATGCTTCATTGTTGTTTGGAGTGCTTTTTCACGCAGTTTGTTAAATGGCCAATGATTCAATAGAGGCTCAGTGAACTCATATAGACTGTCCCACATTATATCTTGTAGTAAAGGATGAGGATAATATAAATCTTCCTGAAATCATAAGTTTTGTACACAAATTATAACCACGGAAGATAATTATCATACAAATCAAATGTTATAATCAGTAAAAGTTTCACCTTTGCACATAAATGTCGTACGCGTCTCCATTTGATTTCATTGTAGGGCTGTGCATAAAGTTCATCTCTAAGTTGCAGAATCAATGGAGTAATGGGACCCACGAATCTTTTACCAAACAGGTATGACATTGGCATGTATACCAACCGACAGTAGCACCACATTTTTGCTGCATGTAAATTAAGATTTTAAATAGGGAATCTTACGTTAAAATCGCCAGTTAACCAAATCTGAGCATTACAGTGTCCCAAAAGCATAACAAATGGCAAATATAAATCTTGATGTTGTTTTAATACAATTGGTACTAGAGAAATAACCTGGATGCATAGGTAGGAAAGAAGGAAGGATCCAGAACTCAGGGGGCATCGGGTTGGTTCCAGCCCACTCATATATACCAAGTATCTGAGTTAAAGAACCATGTCTAAACATTTTGATTCATAAAATGAACATAAGTACAATCATATTTATTGATGGTAAGCTCGGTTGGTCCTGGTTCAAATGGATAAATTCTTACACCGCCCAAATGAGTTGGTGGTTCTGTCACCGCGTCAATACTTTTTTGCTCATTTATAATTTATAAATTATTGATTAATTTGATTATAAGTCTTACAGAAAGCCATGTTTTGCCCCATGATGGAATGGATGTAACACTGCCATGATCAAGGATCCATTTGCGTGCTTTGGCGCATGCACCATTCAGACCACCATCAGGCCCTTCTCCTAAAAGACGCATACAAATGTAACTGAGTGTGGTGCAGAACATTGTGCTATGCCCCTCTATGTGAAATCCCCACCCACCGTCTTCATTCTGTTCATTCCACATGACATTCTGTTATTGTCTTACAAAGGTCAGTTATATAATAGTTATAATAGTATGTACCTGATGACAATATAAATATCTTAGAATTTCTTTTCGATATTCTGCCGGGAGAACACTGTTAAGGTGCCCTGTAATATACAAGCACATCACCTGCAATTTGTTAATTTGTCAAGTATTAGGATTTTGTTGACCTTTTTATTTGTAACAGATCAAACGGGTAAAGAAACAAACAAACATGTGTCCAGTAAAATCCCACCCATAGCAAAAGTTAGAGAGGTTGCCTATCCCAGAAGATAGAGCTCCCGTTGGGACCTCGGATCCAAAAACCTCTTCTTGACATATATAGTTTAGTATCCAAATAACATAAAGTGTGCAACAGGGAATCAAAATGGGTAAGAAAAGAAAACTAGCTAAAATGAGAACAAGTCAAATGGGTCGGGTTGATAGCAACACACAATGTATCCTTAATGCATATAACTTCCTTAATCCTTTTATATTCAAAAATGAAAGTATTACGTAAAAATGAAATTATTTTTGAAAAATCATGCAAATCATGTTTTGGGTCAAACAGTCTGGTCAGCACAAATATTACCCATTTGATTTGTAACATGAGGAACCTGACCAATCCATTTTCGCACCTCTAACTAACCATGAAAGCTTACCAGGGGCTGCATGAAATACAATGGACCAGCAATTTCAGCTGGCCAATGACCATCATCGGCCTGCAAGGCTGCAAAGTAATTAACCGATCTCCTTAATGTGATTGTCGCCTTTTCATACGATATTTCCTCACCATCCTCTATTTTCACTTGGGCTATTGTTTGTTCATATCGCTTCTCTCTTAAATACTGCATATTAACATTCATACAATATATTAATACATTCTAACCAAATAATAACTTCTTGTATGAGACTGATGAAACACGGATCGAGACCTGCATTCGCCAAAGAACATCACTACAAGTCTTAACTAAGTGTTTATGATTCCAGAAATCAGCACGAGCTTGTTCCACCTCAGCACACTCTTCTAAACTTCCGTAATTTGGATCAAACTCCCATATTTGCCTCCCAACAAAATTGTTTGTGCTATACAGGTATGGCTTATCGCCCCCTTCTGCTATTTTCAATCTCCACATCTTTCTGTAAACTTAGTGAATAAGAAAATACTGTGTAAATTGAGATACTATGTGCATCTTATGTGAAATTTGCTTGATTATTTACTTTTATAGATGCATAGGCATATTATGAGCCTGAGGTGATTCAAGCAAAGATTTTAGGCCGTACATTTTTTCTGATATATGTAATTGCATTTGTTACATTTGTTTGAAAATTTTCGTTTTAATTTTCATTACTGTTCGTTTGTATGCTATCTGTTTTGGAGCCCAAAGTGTTATGAATTAAATAGTTGAAGGGGGGGGGGGGGGGGGGTTAATGCTTCTTGTCGAGGGGTGAAATTGTAAATATTGTTAATAGTTTGTTAATCTCAACGGGTAGGGTTGTAAATACCGTTAATTGTATAAGAGAAGTAGCTTGAATTGTGTAAACTCTCTCTGTCCCTTAGATATTTTTTTCCAATTTGAGCTATCAGTGGTATCAGAGCTCTTTCCTTCCACAGAATCGAGCTCCGCCGGCACCGGCTACCACAATACTAGCACCTGCGGTGACAAGATGACAACTCGCGATAAGGATTTAGAGAATACAATTAAGGATCACGATACATCGTTGGTGAGGTTTGACTCAGCAGTGGAAAGGAACGAAAAATCGTTTGAAGAATTAAGAACAACAACTGATCGAAACACGGCCAGGACGAGAAGAATGTTGTGGAAATGGCGGGGTTGAAAGCATCTCTTGATAGTGTGATTCGATCTTTATTTGTTCCCACAATAGCAAAATGCTTAGAGTTAAACTATTCGTTGGTGTATGTGTGTCAACCATAGGAAATTGAAAGAAGCCAGAGTCAAAAATAGATTTTCCATTTCCTTGATTGAAGAGTTAGTTGATAAATTAGGGGGAGCTTCCATATTTTCTAAACTGGACCTTAGGTTTGGGTATTATCAAGTTCTCATGAATAAAGATGACATTCATAAAACACCATTTCGAACCCATCAAGGACACTATGAATTTTTAGTTCTTCCTTTTGGGTTGACAAATGCCCTGACCTCTTTTGAAGCTCTTATGGATGCCATTTTTAAATCGGTTTTAAGGAGATGTGCACTAATGTTCTTCGATGATATTCTTGTCTACAGTTCCACTATGCATTAATATCTACAAGATCTTCAAGAAGTTCTTGAGTTAATGCGTACTAATTCCCTCAAAGCCAAAAAATCTAAGTGTGTTTTTGGGGGTACCAAGGTTGAATACCTCAATCATGTGTGTCAGCTATCTTTACGCAGCAGAAACACACACAATTACACACACCCATGAAAGCAATAAAAACATGAGAAGTATAATGGTCCAGTCAAGATGACCTACGTCCACTCTCTACAACTATATATTTTTATTAAGATCAAGGGACAAGATTATAATATAATGCCATTCTCTATATATTGAGATAATTAGAGTTTCAAGAAACTTCAATGGATCATACCCATAACTTTATTCAAAAGCCCAAAGGCTTTTACACCTCAACAATGTGATCACTAAAGATGGTGTGGCTGTCGATCCTGCTAAAATTGATGTTATTCAGCATTGTCCTACACCTACAAATGTTAAACTACTCAGTGGATTTTTGGGCCTAGCCGGTTACTACAGACGTTTTATTTTTGGTTTTGGCATGTTGGCTAAGCCTATGATTGAGTTGTTAAAGAAAAATGCTTTTCAATGGACTAATGAGGCTCAATCTTCATTCGAGGCCCTTAAATCAGCTCTTAGTTCACCTTCGATATTAGCCATGCCAGGCTTTTCTCAACCTTTTATATTGGAAACTGATGCCTCGGCTAAGGGACTCGAAGCTGTTCTTAAGGCAAGGGCGACATCCTTTAGCATTTATCAGTAAGGGTCTCTAAATACGATCGTTGGCTTATTCAGTATATGAGAAAGAATTACTTGTTATCATCATGGCTATTAGACATTGGCACCATTATTTGGCACCCTCTCATTTCATTATCTGAACAGACTAGAAAAGCTTAAAGCATTTGCTGGATCAACAAGTTACTACCCCTTTACAACAAACTTGGTTATCAAAGATGATGGAGTATGATTATAAAATTCAATATAAAAAGGAAGTGATAACTTCGTGGCTGATGCCTTATCTAGAGTTCAAGGTATGACTATGTTTACCTTAGCGGAATGGTGGTATAACACGTCCTATCATTCTGCTGTTAAAATGACTCCCTTCGAGGCTTTATATAGGTACAAACCACCACTACACAAATTCTTATATTCCCTCATATACTAAGGTGATTGTTGTTGAGGAGCTTTTGAGAGAAAGATAAACTTTACTTCTACAACTTAAGTCTTAGTTTACAGAAGGCCCAACCGCAAATGAAGTTCCACGCTGATAAGCAACGTTCGAAACGTGAATTCTCGGTGGGAGATTGGGTTAATGTTAAGCTTCAACCTTATGTCCAAACATCCCTAAAGCTTCATTGCCATAACAAGTTAGCTCCTCGCTTTAATGGTCCTTTTTTGGTGGTGAAAAGAATTGGTCGCGTGGCTTATCGTTTAAACTTGCCGTTGGTACACAGATCTATCATACTTTACATGTTTCATTACTTAAAGCAACTCATGGAGATCATGCCCTTGTGTTACTCCTTCCTGTGTCTCCTCTTTTTCATTTGCAACCAAGATCAGTTATTGATCGCCGTATGGTCAAGAGGGGGTCACAAGCTAAAGTTCAGATCTTGGTCCATTGGTAATGATTGCTTGTGTCGTATGCAACTTGTTGTAGATAGTTTGTTAATCTCAACTGTTTGGTAACTAGGGGTTGTTAAATACCGTTAATTGAATAAGAGAAATAGCTTGATTTGTGTAAACTCTCTCTCTCTCTCTCTCTCTTTCTTAGTTTGTCTTTTCAAATTGAGCTATCATAAAGTCTCTATGAAAACAGTCTCTTCATTTTTAGGGTAAAGGTAAGATTTGTCTAACATCCCACCTTTCTTAAATCCTACAAATAACCTTGTTATAGATGGGAATTTATTGGGTAAGGTTGTTGTTATGCTTTGAAATGTGTTAATAATTTTTTTATCAATACAATAAACCTCTTGTAAGACTTCAAATCATTTAAAAAGCCATGTAGATCTATATGCAAATCCAAGTTCAAGGTTCATAGCAGGTGTTTGTATAGTTGAAGGAAGGCTATAGTATCTGTCATACACCTAGGGATGTTCACGAACCGAACCGAACGAAGACCCGCTCGAACTCGGTTTGTTTACAAACTAAGCCGTTTGGTTCGCTCGAACTCGGTTTGTTTACAAACTAAGCCGTTTGGTGCGGTCACATGTTTTGATGTTAATGCAATATTAAGTCGTGATTGAGACAAATATACAAGCGTCATAAATTTGATCCCCACTGCTGGTGGCCATTAAATTATTTTAGTTCCCATCGTTTGAAATTAAATTTTCTTTTAATGACAACCTACGTTCCTAAACTAATTCATGTCTAGAATTAAATTTGAGAGGCAGAGGCCTCCATCAAAGGGGCCCAGTGGGCCAATTACCCAAGTGGCTCAACGTTGGAATCGATCCATGAAAGTAGTCAGATATGCCATTTATATCTTAACGACTATAAAGACCCACGCGGTACTACGTAGTGACGGAGCTTGAACTATCTCGTATTGGGGGGGCGAAATTAAATTTTTTTAGGGGGGGCGAACTCGATATTTATATAAAAATTTACACTTTCAGGCTAAAATTTAACATTATGGACGAAAAAATGGGGGGGCGGCGCCCCCCCCCCCCCCCCCC
>BJCM01061115.1:17050-27308 GCA_018326385.1 Flaveria bidentis
GGCCCTATTGATGCTCCGCCCCTGGTACTACGATTATGTAAAAATATATATAAAAAGCTAACGTACGGACATTACGAACTTGCTCGTCGAATGAAGTGTTGATAAAATAAAGCAAAACAAAATCTGAGCGTTGTTGATAACAGTTGCAACTTCATATAAAAATACGAATTATCACGTTACGACGAGTGCATAAAAACATAAAGAACTTGTTGCTACAACATCGCTGCATATCTGCACTTTGAAGTGGTGTTGATAACATATTTAACTTTATATAATAAAATCAAAACAAATACATTGTTGATAACATCCAAAACTTTCAAATAAAGAACAAAATCTTCACAAACCCATATGTTACGACGAGATCGTTGATCATATTCATAACTTTATGTGAACAATAAAACCATTACAAAGTTCAAGTCGATTCGATTATAAATATAAGCATGTCGAAACGTATGGAAACGTATGAAGTAGTTGATAAAAATAAGCATGTACAAATCTAGAACTTTAGAAAACAAGATATGTATCTTACAAGGAGAAACAAGAAGAAAAAAAACAAGAGTTTAAATCAACTTTTAACAACTTGTACGTTTATGCTTTGGTGATTTGTATACTATGACGCACAACTTTGTTTTGAATGAAACTTATATCGAAACATAGAGAAATTAACTAAGTCGTAACAGTATATTCAAAATTTATTTCATGATAATGAATATAAAAAAAGTGGATTAGAAAAAACAAATTAAATAAGTATTGGATATATAGTGTATTTATAGTTAAAGTTATGAGGGTAAAAAGTATATAAGAAATATTTGTTTGAGAAAACACCCTAAAATTTAAGTTAAATTACAAAAGTAACATTGCTTAGGTGGCTATACAATATGCAATAAATATGTACATTTAAGTAAGTAATTAAAAATATATATAATTGTAATGATCCTTTTGTTATGTGAGTGTTTAAATGAGAGTGAATCTCATTGTTATTGAAATTGTATGTATATAATATACGTACAATTAAAGAATATATATAATTGTGATTATCCTTATGCTATGTGAGTGTTTAAATGAGCGTGAATCTCATTGTTCTTGGAATTGTATGCATATAATATACGTGCATCAACTTCAATCTCTATATAGAGCGTGTATATGATGGAAAAAAATATGTCGTTTCTTAGTGGTATTGTCACATGGGTTGATTTTGTGTCACATGTGTTGATTTTGTGTCACAAGGAGGATACACCTTCTAACTTAAATGATTTATAACAACACCTATGCATACAACCTATATTTAACATTATTGTCCATACGTTGATGTGTGAACAACCCATATGACACCTTATACCCATATAATGCGTTATTGGTGTGTAGTAGTAGGAGGGTGACGTGTGATTCGTTCTACCATTTATATTGAAATGTCATGTTAACACGCATTGATTATTCTTTTTATTTATCTATTGAATGACACACTTAAATATTGTTTTTAATTAACTAGGTTCTTACTGCCTGCGCGTTGCAAGCGACATCGTACGTGGCTTGATAAGTTAGACTAACAATTAACCCAACTTGTATCTGGACTAAATTCACGTTGTGTAACACCTTATGAAAATCCCACATCGTTCGTAGACAAGAAAGATTCATGATTCATATAGAATGTTTTGCTTCTAATATTACCAACACGTTTTGATTGGTTGTGGATAAAAGAAAAACATCACAGTTAAACGTGTTCAGGTGGCAGCAATCCAGCAATGGGTGACCTTATTAGGAAGTTTTCACTCAGTTAAACAAAAAAATCTTTGAGCTACTCGTGGGCAAAACAAATAATATTGGTGGTACGAGGGGCCGATGTTACAAATGGTATCAGAGCTACGCTTGTGTCGTTCGAGATGTGGGGCAAACCTCATTAAGGATGATGAGTCCTCGAGAGGTGATTAGAGTAACACCTTAGGCAAATTCCACCTATGGATGGGATGGTGGGGTGAACTTCATCGAGGATGATGAGTCCAAAGTGAGGGGGGGTTGTAACACCCTAGACAAATATCACATCGTTCGTGATCATGAGAGATTTTTAATTGCATCTAATATCACATTTTAAGCGCATTGGTTGTGGATGAGAGGAGACATCACAGTTATGCGTACTTAAGTGGCAGCAATCCATCGATAGGTGACATTCGTGGAAAGTTTTCACCCAGGTTAGGGGTGTCATTTGGGTTTTTTAATCAGTTTCGGGTTGTTCTGGTCAGGTTCCTCAGGTTTTTAGATGTAGAAAATCAACCCGAATACCAAACCAAATAAACTATAGTTTATTGGTATTCGGGTTTTGGTTGTTTGTTCAGGTCGGGTTAATAGATGATCGGGTTGTCCACTAGTAAATCTAAAAATCAAAGACAACATTTTGAAAATGTTTTAGTTTTGGTAATTGGATTTGATATATTTTCACAAACAGTTTTGGTAGTCATAGTTAAAAGAAACTAAAACCAACCTCTAAATCCTTATGTTACTCAAACATACGCTTAACACAAACAAACATCGTAATTATCATCGCTCGAACAAATATAAAGCCTTAAAACGTTACTAGGCCATAAAAATGTTACCTTTATATTATTATGTTCGGATGTACAATGAGTCACAAACAATATAGTTTAAACAAATACATGAGAATGCTCGAGTATGGAATCATTATACATGTTTATAATCGTTATAAATGGTTTTGTATGGAAGATAGATCGATGGAATGATCGATTTTAAAATATGTGTCATCAATTGAAAATGAAGTGAATAAATGATTGATCGAGTTTATAAAAAGTAAAACACATTTAGTGTCGAATGAAATCCTAGAATATAAAATTTGGATTATCAATTATGACAATATGGTATTCGGGTTATTTGGGTCAACCCAAATTGCCAAAACACAACCCAAAGATCGACTTAATAAGAATTTCGGGTTCGGGTTTGATGTGTATTCGGGTTCGGTTCGTTCCTTAATCGGGTTCGGGTAGAGTTTAATCGGGTTAGAAATTCGGGTTCGGGTAAAAATGACACCCCTAACCTAGGTGACCTTCGTCAAACCACATGGACTAAAATAGTAATTTACTCTTTTTTTGTTGGGGTTTTCAAGCTCATATAATGTTTGCTCGTCATTGTGTTTTTATTGCCATTTATTGTATTTGTTAATTATTTTGATTTCTAAATATTGTTGTATTTTTATAAATTGATAAATTATAAAAAAACTATAAATGGTGGAATAACATTGTTGTATATTTCTAATACGTGAATCACAATAATAAATTAACAACTAATTAATCTAATACATTAAAAACAATGACAAAATAACATAATTTTATTGTGTTTTTTTATCGTCATTATGTTATCTTAATTGAAAAATAAATTGGTGAAATAATATCATTGTATAGTTTTAGTTGTAAAACACAATAATAGATAACAACAAGTTTATATATTTTATAAAAATACAATTGACAATTATAACACATAGTGTTATTTTCAACAATATGAGTTTTGAAAAAAAAACATTGATGAAAATATATCATTGTGTACTTATAATTGTAAAACACAATGATACATAACAAGTTTATATAATTTATAAAAACAATGACAAATATAACACAAAATGATCTAAAAAATAAAAAAAAAACAATGACGAATACATATAATATGACGTAGTGAACTGATATTTGACATAATGAATGACACAATGAGCTGATGTATTTAACAGAATGATCAAAACGCACTACTCTTTAGAAGGACGTGTGTCAGGCTCACAATTATGCAGTGTCTTTTTTTTTTCTTTTGTCTTTTTTCTTTCTTCCAGGTGTTACCCCTTTAATCCCTATAAGTAGTCAAGGAACCTACAATAAAGCTTGCAAGCTACATCAAAAATTCAAAATGAAGCAAGAACACCAAAACTAATCAACCTCCAAAAGTCAATTGCAGATACAGATTTCAAAATTCAAATACAGCGAACACTTGCAAGTTACAACTACGTCAAGCATGTGTTCTAGATAATAAATCTCAAGATAACCAAAGTTTTAAACAGACAACAAATCTATACAAACAGTTAAGTTACATTTGATCCAGTTTCCTGCTCCACACGTATACCCCCACCGGCCACCGCGACCAACACCATCAAGAAAAGAAAACCATATCACCAACATGAACAGTTTAGGCATTTGCATGAACACACAAAGCATCCACATCTCAAACAAGCAGGGCATTTTGGTGACGTCACTTGCGGGCATTTAGGCTTCGGCGACCAGCAGCATCCACATTTCCTGTTCAGTAAACAACAGTTCGCTTTGAAACAGTTTGGGCATTTTGGACAGTGAGGTTTTGGGCATTTCAAACAGTTGGGCCGCCCGGTTTTCACACAACAGCAACTACATAGGTTAGTACAACAAGATGGAGCGTCAGGTTTTGACTTTGACTTTTTTGGTAAGCGGAGAGTGGATTTGATCTTTGAAAGTCGGGTCTTGGTGGTGATGGTTTCCATTTCATGGATGAACCTACAAAGATGGCGGATGTAGTCAGGGTAAAGCTCTAGGTTGCAGTGGCCGCCTCCTTTGATCCATAACGGGTCATACGGGTCCTTGGCCATTTTCCATAGTCCTTTACCATGCATCCAATGAACTACATCATCTTCGGTACCCTGTCATTTTATTTCATCAAGAAGCAGCAAATCAAGATTCAAGATTTCAATCAAAGAAATAACAAATCAAGCAAGAAATCACACGGCTTTGTTTCAAAAGTAAACATATTTTCAAGAGGATGTTTGTTATTGAGTTAAGAGGATGAGCTTACATGTATCACAAGTGTGGGACACTTCACCTTCCGAATCTTGGTAACATTCTGCAAAAGATTTCACCAATTTGCTATTAAGAAATATGTAAAGCTACATGCCTAAACTTCTAAATCTACTTTTTGTAAGCTAAAATACTAACAAGTAAAAGGGGCTGAATAGTCTTTTTACATTGTATATATCAAAGCAAAGTGTGCATTTCACATGACAAACAACACGAAGGCCAGAAAGAATGCCACTGTGAAGAACTACTCCTCTTAACCTCGGCAGCTTAGCAGCCAAGTGCAGAGTGGGCCCACTTCCGACCGACTGTCCATACAAGATCAAGTCTTCCTGGCTAACTCCATACTCCGTCTCAAGACACTCGTATACCGCCTCTATGTCTGCATATGTATTACTCTCACTTGGCTGAAAAAAAATATATGGTTGAGACTATTTCAACATTTATGCAAAAAACAGTTTTCTATAATCAATAAACATATGAAGTTTCAAACTATAATATTTAACACTTTGTTTAACAATAAAAATACTTGAAAAAAGTGCGGTCAGGGAAGGAATTACATTGTCTTTATGATGCATACCCTGAAAAAAAAATTGTTCTAAACTGTTAAAAATAATAAAAATGGGGAAAAAATTGCTACATCCCCTCAAAAACATTGTTATGATAGTGCATACCCTAATCAAGATTCTTAGATCTATACTAACATCATTACCAATAATTTAATATGAAACTTGCAGCATAACTATCCTAACATTTTTCCTTCTTAAATTGTCTAATATATCTTGAAATTGGACAAAATTAGCATCAGTTTTGAAGTTGGTAAGCACAAGCATAAATTTTTAATTTCCATGAAAATTGCAAAAAACCATGTTTCTGAAATCTAAATATCTACACTATTATGGATCATTTAACTATACAAAGCTCAAGTAGATATAATATTAGACAAAATTGTTGCAAATGTAGTACCTTGCCAGTAGACGCCCCGTAGCCCGAGTAATCATACCTGTTTAAAAAGATAAAGACATATACAAACATTAATCATTATATGATATCTTTGAATGGGGAAAAGAAGAAGCCAAATTGAATTCTCATGCCCACAAATTGACTATCACTAGTTAACTTTTGATTATCAAGATGTACCTTAATTATCCATGATTAAAATAAACCCAAAACTTTTAAAAAGCCAAATTTTTAGGAAGTGAACTACTGTTTATGAAATGACTAGAGATATAGAGACAAATTTGAATGCATCCTAAGATAAGTATATCAATATTATATTTTCTTACTGTCATTACTTACATGATTAAACAAACTTATCACTTTGACTACAAACAATGAGAAAAACAGAAACATAAACGCGATTGGTCCGATTGAAGTCCAAACACCGCCTTATTACAGAACATTAAACACGATCTTTAAGTTCTTTAGATAAAAAGCTCAAATCTTTCTGATGAGCAAAATCATGAAATGAAAAAAAAAATTAATTAAAAATATAAATAAATTTAAGGATAACAAAGAATGTTTGGAAATTTTATTACCCATTTGGCAGGATAGCACACTGCACAAAGACCACTATCTCTATCAAAATCCATCAGCAATTTCATGGTTTTTTGCTTCTTCTTTATTCAGGTAATTGGTCAGTAAGAACTGATCACTTTACAGGCAAAATATAAAAGTGAAAACTTGAAAATAGCAAGTGTAAGAGCTTTCCTTTTTCAACTTTAATTTTCTTTAGCAGGATAATCCCCTTACAAAACAATATTAATCCTTATTTAATTAAAAAAAATACCTCAAACTCAAGTTGAGTACCTTAAAATTTAAAATCTCTAAAATTGTTTATAATTCCCAAAAACTATGAAATTAGTTGTAAGCATAAGTTATCTGAACACACGTCAAACATGTGAAGGTTATGTATGGTGATGTTTTGTCGAGATTGATGTTAAGTAGACTCTTTTGTTACCGTGGAAAGCTACATTATCAAACATGATTGCATCAAATTAATATATCTACCACGTTACATGATCAAATTAATTATCCGCGTCAACGACTTTTGCGCGCTGACCGGTTTAAGAGGTAACAAATATTTTTTTTTAAATTTCACCACAAGTACGAATTCAGAGAAAATATTAGTTTTTCTAATAATCATTTTCTCCTACACGATAAAATGGTAACATAAAGTTTGACCTATGGCAATAAAATCAACAACTTTTTAAGAATAGATTTATATGTTTACACAGATCTAAACCTAGAAAATGTTTACAAATATCTTGTGAAAACAATTATAATTTTAGGGAGCAGAAACCTTAAAATCTTGTAACTTTTTAACACAATAGGATGCACGTAACCTAGAAAGATAAGAAAGGTAATAACTTTGACAGAAAAGGTGAAAGTGTGCAATTCACCAACCCTCGTGGGAGAAGGATATTTCACACTTGCAATTATTTAATGCAATCATATCGATGCATATTATCCAAATAAAAAGGAAAATAAAACACACCATCACATCAAACAACATAACAAGCTAAATAAAATCAAGAATTTTGACAATATGTTTTTCAAAACAATGATTGGCACACCAATTTATTTTTATTTCTAATCTTTAACAAGAAAACTTTTAGGTAATCCAAGATAAATTGTCACCTCCAGGATCAGTTAAATGCACCCCTCTTACTAAACGTATCTTATTGATTTGATTGGTTTTAAACCTATATCACCTAACAAAAGCTGCATAAAAGAAAAATTATAGGTGGAATACGTTTAACAAACACAAAATAAAACCCATAAAGAAAACAAACATAATCATGAACAAATATTAGAATTCATCGAAAAACGTGTGAGAAATCAGAAACTGAAGGAACAAGAAAACAGACCCCATGAGATTGACTCTGAGATTATCTTTGAGTTGAACAAACAGGTCAAACAACTGACCCAAATCAGCAGCATTGCCATGAGAATACAGCAACGTAAGTCTCGCATATGGGTTCTTCAAATAAAAAGCTACAATCTTGTTCCCTTTTTTAGTGTCCACCAACAACACATCAAGCGAACACCCACCGGCGTCATCGGCATCTCCGGCGAGAGGCACGGCGGAGGACGTGTAGACCGCCACCGGCGTGCCGTCGCCACGTGTCTTGATCTGATAGGTCGGAGGAGAAGGAGGAAAGAAGGCGAATTTCGAAGCAAGATGAGAGATTACACAACCCATTCACCACACCCGATTGTAAGATAGTTGGTGTGAACACAACTCATGAATGCATATGTAGTGTCTTTATGTACATTCGAATGTGAATTTGAGCGATTTGAGATGGGATTTTGAAGGGTTTTGTTGGAAATCGGTGTGTGTAAATGGGTTTTGAAGGGTTTATGAAATGGTGAGGGAGGTGAGTTGGGTGGGGTTTTGTGTTTGGTGAAGATTTACAGGCGGAGACACGGCGGAGACGCGGCGGAGGGGAGTTATTCCGGCGAGTGGTGTGGCGGAGGTGGGGAGAGAGGGAGGTGGGGACGGAATTATAATATAAGTTGAAAGAAGTGAGCTTTGAACATTCATTGCTTCACTACGGTAACTCACATTCTCTCTCTAGATGAAACCACATCGTTTGAGGTGTACTATGTTTTATTATTATTATTATTATTATAATATAATAAAGCCAGAAGTTAAACCTGCTGATTAGGCGTAAACATGCATTTTGTTAGTGTGTTGTGAATTTGAAATTAATGTGATTGGCATGAAATAAATAAAATAATAAATAATTAGTAATATATATATAGGGGAGGGTTCAAATAAGAATCATTTTTTTTTGTGAAAACTCTAGGAATCAATCTCAGTCACTTATTTTTTTATCATATGCAAATCACATGTCATTTTCCTCTTTTTTAAACGTTCGTAACTTTTTTTCGGGACATCATTTTTTCAAAAAAAAATTCACCATAAATTCAGTATTTTTTTATTTTTCCAACGCCTACCATATTGATATATTTTTCTAAAAAAATCGTACATCCGTTGTTTATATATGTGTAAATCTAGTTATATACATGTGTAGTACCGAATTTACACATGTGTAAATCCGATATTACACATGTGTAAAACGAAATTCGTTAAAAAAAACGGGAATTTTTTTTATTTTTTATAAATTTTTTTATATTTTTTTATGAAAGAGAGAAAGTTGGGGAACATTTTTGTGTTTTTATTTTTTTTATTTTTTTGTTATTTTTTGATTTATAAAATTTTAAATATGTTTTTGTTAATTACAGTTTTGTCATTAAAAACTAGTGGTTGAGATTGGTTTTTAGAGTTTTCATAAAAAAAATTAGTTTTCATTTGATCTCATATATATATATATATATATATATATATACACACACACACACACACACATATACACACATATATATATATATGAAGTTGTGACGGTTTGGTTTAGACAGAAAGGGTATATGTCTAGCGCGTTGCTACATAAGTAGAAGATAATATTGTGACAAAAAATCACTCCAAAAGAATAACTAAAAAAACTAAAAGAAAGAAAAATACGAACTCATTATTTGTTATATTAATGTGGTTAAGGGAAAGAAAAAAAATATATAAAGTTGTGATGGTTCAGTGTAGGTAAAAAAGTATTATGTGTGGTGCGTTGCGACTAAACCCGACTTAATATTTAAAGCAAACTATTGCTAAAGGGAAAACAAATTAGAGACCTATATTAGAAAAGTAAAAGGAAAAAGAAACAAAGAGAAAAATATTGTTGTTGACAAGATCCGAATAGAAGAGTTTACGAGTACAAATACTTGATCTTTCCACCATAATCGCTTTGTTGAAATTTCTTATGACAAAATATTTAAGTGACAAAAGATCGTTGATTTTTTATAAAATATAGTAACGTCAACACACATATTTTAGTTGATTTGGTTTACACTTCGAATAATTTGTATCAACTCGTCGTAGGCTAGGCTTTAACCATTAATCTTATGGAACTTTTTAATCTGACTTTAAATTATTTTATTTTTGGATCCAACCTCACACTCCTACAAAATTTTTAAGGTTAAAGTACAACAAAATGTAAATGCTTATATATTGCATGTTTACTCTCATATACACTTTGTAAATGCTTTTTATACATCTATATATGAGTTTTACGCACTCGTATACGACACTTTATATAATTGTAAAGGTAATTGTTTTTTATCAGCTGCACCTATAAATTTTTTAAGTTTTTTTAGTTTGAGGATGGTTAGAACCCACAACCTTTTACCTCTTACTAGGTCTCAACCCTAGTGATAATGTGAAATACAGTGCCGCTTATAGGAGTTTATTATTTATATATAGTTTCTATTTTTTAGCTATTCTATTTTTGCCTGTGATTGGTCAACCGATTTCTTAGTATGTCGGTTCCTTTTTCTTTGCTTTGGTTAGTTGTTTGATGTAATCTCCTATTTATATTCCTTATCATTCTCAA
>BJCM01061128.1:0-11071 GCA_018326385.1 Flaveria bidentis
GATCATAAACTTGCTCCTCGTAGCATACCGTGCATTTTTATGGGTTATTGCTCTCAATACAAAGGGTACTGTTGCCTTGATCCGACTACTTCGAAAATATTCATCACTCATCATGCTCGATTTGATGAATATACTTTTCCATTCTCTAGCCACACTTCCTATACTGAGTTAAGTCAACTCCCCTTCCACACCTTTCTTGAGGACTGCTCCTTGGCCTCTCCCAGTATCAAAACCACCCCATCACAGAACTCAACCATGGCCCAAACCAAAGATCCAACTTCCTCACCATGTGACCTCTGCCTTGAATCCAACAATAGTAATAGACCTACTACTTCCCAGCCCATAGACCCACCACCTACGGTCCCCACCTTAATCCCTACACCTCCACAACCGGAATCACTGCCTACTGCCACCACTCCGCCGTCACAAACACAACCCACTGAAACCGCTTCCCACCCCCACTTGATCCGCACCACCCCTTGGTTGTTCCTGAGGACATTCCATCCTCCAATCCCGTCATCACCTCAACCCATCCAATGCAAACCTGTTCCAAAGGTGGAATATTTAAACCCAAACATCGGGTAAATCTATCTCAGGTTGATAACCTTGAAAACTTGCATACATCGATACCCAAGGGCTTCAAATCTGCTGCTAAACATCAACACTGGGTTGATGCCATGCATCGTGAATTAACTGCCCTGAGAAACAACAATACCTGGACATTGGTTCCTCGACCGAAAAATCAGAATGTTGTTGGTTCTAAATGGTTGTTTCGTATAAAACCACATTCCACTGGATCGGTTAGCCGCTACAAAGCTCGCCTGGTCGCCCAGGGATTCAGTCAGATCCCTGCCATCGACTACTCTTATACCTTTAGCCCTGTTGTCAAGGCTTCTACCATTCGTATTGTTCTATCATTGGCAGTCATCAATAATTGGAAAACTCAGCAGTTGGATGTTAACAATGTGTTTCTACATGGCCAACTTAATGAACTTGTGTACATGGAACAACCTCCTGGGTTTTCTGATCCTCATTATCCTGATCATGTTTGTCGACTCAACAAAGCCTTATATGGTCTCAAGCAAGCACCTCATGCTTGGTTTCACCATCTCAGTTCCTTTCTTCTTCAAAATGGATTTTCCTGCAGTCGTGCTGACACCTCTCTATTTATCTTCAAACGTGAATTGTGCATCATGTATCTTCTTGTCTATGTTGATGATCTCATTCTCACTGGTAATCAAGATGTGGTCATGGAAGCCTTCATTACTCGTCTCAATAATGAATTTGCTATCAAACATCTTGGTGATTTAAACTACTTCCTTGGAATTGAGGTTACTCATTCTACCAGTGGCCTATTTCTGTCACAATCGAAGTATGTCATTGAAATTCTCAATCGCGTCGGCCTTCTTCATACCAAACCTGTTCATACCCTTTTAGCTGCTCATGAATCCTTTGCCACTTCCGGTGATCCTTTTCCAGACCCAACTCACTACAGATCACTAGTTGGCGCTTTACAATACTTAACCATCACTCGCCTTGATATTTCGTATGTTGTGAATCAAGTCAGTCAATTCCTTCAAGCTCCCACCACCACTCACTTTCAAAATATCAAACGGATCCTTAGGTATGTTAAGGGAACTTTGGATTTTGGTCTAACCTTCTTTAGACCGACCAAGACATCTATCCTGGGATACTCTGATGCAGATTGGGCTCAATGCCTTGAGACCCGCCGGTCAACCTATGGATACTCTATTTTTCTTAGCGGAAACCTTGTCTCATGGAGTGCTAAAAAGCAACTGGCTGTCTCTAGATCAAGTTGTGAATTCGAGTATCGTGCCATGGCTAACACAGCGGCAGAAATCGTTTGGATTACTCATCTTCTTCGAGAATTACATGCTTTTCCTCCTGACAGGCCAACTCTTCTATGTGACAATCGCAGTGCACTCTTCCTCACATAGAATCGTGTCTCTCATAGGCGGGCCAAACACATTGATCTTGACTATCACTTCATCCGTGAATTGGTATCCTCCGGAAAACTTTACACGAAATTTGTACCAACCAAGCTACAGGTGGCGGATATTTTCACCAAAAGTCTTCCAAGACCTCAGTTTACGTTTCTGCGGTCCGGACTTCGTGTTGGTCCACCACCGTTTCGCTTGCGGGGGGATGTCAACATTACTTAGTTATATGTTTTAGTTGTAATTTATCTATTCTTCTTGTACTTATGTGTAAATATTATATCTATATATTGTGTGCCTCTCCTCTAATTAGGTAGGTAAACAGATTACTTTTTCATAATATATATATATATATATATATATATATATATATAAACATAACTTTTAAGAACAATCAAACATTTTTCAACTTGCCTCTTGCATATCTATAATCATCAATTTTACCTTGTTTCTAACCCAATAAAATATCAACATACTAGATTAATCATCAATTTTACCTTGTTTCTAACCCAATAAAATATCAACATACTAGATTAATCATCAATTTTACCTTGTTTCTAACCCAATAAAATATCAACATACTAGATTAATCATCAATTTTACCTTGTTTCTAACCCAATAAAATATCAACATACTAGATTAAGAAGACTTCATAAAACAAAATTGAAATTAAAACATAAGCTTTCATTTTTTTCATATACGTTAACTGAACTAAATTGAGTCCAAATTTCCAACTAGCAGAATAATAACACTCAGGTTCTTAAGACCCAATAACATAACTTTTCAAAACCTGAATCCATTATAAAGAAGAACAAACCTCTAATCTCGTGTTCTCATTTTTTAATTACATACACATTACAATACAATCTCATATCAAAACTATATTTTCTCAAAGATAAATACAATCAGTCTGTTATTTTGGCTATAATAAACTCTAATTAGCAACCAGTTTAAACCAATATCATAATCGCAAATTTCAGCAAAAGAAGAAAGCATTTTTCATATTCGATGAAGATGAAGATGAATGTGTGATACTTACGACCGATTCCTGCTATAAATCTTCAAGAATGGTTTGCAATTGTTGAATCAGCTCACTATGTGAAGAAGGATGTTCTTACCAAAAAAGAATTGATTTTGATTATGATTTGGGGAGGATTTCATAGTAATCCTCAAACCAAAATTTATTTCCATAAATAGTTCAATTGCAATTTTACATATATACCGTTTTCATTAATAATAATATAACTATTCAATTACTTAATTACCTTTTTACCCTATTTAATCTCATTCATTGATTGATCTAATCAATGGTCATGAAAGTTTTTTGCAGTTCTCATTATTAAGGGAGTCTTGTAATGAACTGGACTCTCTCTCTCTCTCTCTCTCTCTCTCTATATATATATATATATATATATATATATATATATGAAAATACTAGATTTTAAGGACCATTTTAACGATATTTTTCGGTAATGAACCGGATCTCACCCAATCTGATCTAAACAAGATCTGACCAGATTTGACTCGAACTGAATCAAAAAAATATATTATATTATGATAGCCAAATTACCTTTAAAAACCTCAGACCCCCATGAAAATATTTAATGGGTTGTACTGAGAGCGACTAGAATTGTTGTTCCAAAGATGTTGAGTTTAATTAGTTATCAGATTTGTGAAAGGTATAAAATCCTAATTCTCTATGGTTATGTTGTTTTCTATTTGATATGCAACTTGACTCTTAGCGCACACTATAGGGTGCCTAGACTGGTTCGTATGTTTAATTCTAGTGCATTGTTTTAATATATTATAACCTATGTATGAAACCTAACAAAAATATACACCCACATAGCAAAATTTAATTTGTGTTTTATACATGTGTTTCTAGATGATGTGCCTAAGTTAGAAATCAAGGGTTTATCTCTTATTTAAAAACACAGTCGTGTAAAATACTGTATATATTTTTGGAACTTAAAATACATTAAAGAAAAAGTTTGATGGATGTTAGTATACTTGTTTGGATGATGGAGCCAAAGTTCTTTTATCACATTAATTGTGTTAAAAGGACATAGGGAGCGTTTGGTTGAAAGAATGAAATGAAATGAAATGGAATTAAGAAACTAGTATAATTTTTAAGTAAAATTATATTTGAGTGGGTAATGAAATGTAAACCCAAGGGAATGTTTCACCTCAAATTCCCTTGGTTGTAGGATTTCAAACATAATTGTGTTAAAGGAACTGAGAAAGGGGATATGATTTCATTGATATTAAAATTTTAATTTTGATTAGTGTTTTTCAACCACTCGTGTTGTAGGTGTGATGAATAGAGCTTAGAACATGTCATCAAAATTAAAATTTTTAACTTGGGTTATGGCTGCTAACCATAAACGGAAGTCATGTAAAAGCAACCCGATACCATTTTTGAATGTCATCATTGCCTGACACTATACTAAATACTAAATACAAAAATATACACAACATACAATAAATAAACTATTAAATAGAATAAATTTTATTAATTATAAAATAAAATATGATTTAAATTATGTACGAGTAATGAATATAAGTAATAAAATAATAATATCAACTTTTTAAAAATTTGTTTTTAACTTTTTTTGTTTTTCCCAAAAAAATAAATTAAACATTTCGTTTTAAAACAAAACATGTTAAAAAATTATTTTTTTTAAAATTTTGTGTTTAAGAAAAAAGTATGATGTTTTAGAAAAAATTTCTTTTATAAATTTTAATTCTCTAGAAATAAACATGAAAAAAATACCTATTTCTTAATATTTTATAAAATAATTTTTAATAAAAAAAGAACTAAATAAGGTCATTAGTAATTGATGAAGTTATTTAATAAGAGAGAGAATCAAAGAAATTTTGTTAAAAGTAAATATGATGTTACCATGTGTCATCTCTAGTTACATTTTTATTACAATAAGTAGATGATGTTCTTTTCTCAAGCTAATAATTGATGTTACTATGTTAGGGTTGTTTTAACGCTTCCTAAGCTTAAGAATTATAAATATTGTTTACAACTTGTTGAGCATATCTACCATAGAAATCTACCAATTAGTACGCTAAGACTATTCACAACATTGAAGAGTGTCATTCTCACAAACAATCTCAATCAGCATGTCATATCAAATTTTCATTAACTTCTATCTATTATTTCCACAATTAACTTTTACCCTCAACATCAACTTTTCCACAAACAACCATTAAAAATCCATAAAAAACAAAGCAACACATATTTTTGTGACGTGGGCCCCACAAAATGAATTCATGGAGCGCCCTTGGGAAATGACGGATGAAGAACGGATGAGTTTGTACGACGCAACCCTTCCGAAAAGGGGGCACATGCGAGATCAAGGGCGTAGCGATGCGGGTAGTCTAAGTGCATATTAGATGGATTAATGTAAAATTAGCTTAGAGCAACTCAAATAGGTGAAGTTAAGAAATTGGTGTGCAAAACACATAAATCATTGCTTAAAAATCTTTAATGACCGATAGGAACCAACATTCGAGATGGTTACTTTCTTAAAGAAAATCTCGACTATATTGAACAGTTTTCTGATTAATTCATTTTATGCTTGCTTCTAATTATTTTTAGTGATTTAAATTTTATTATAAGACCGACAACTAACAAGGTGCTAGATTCCAAATTACAACAAAAAGTTCATAATATAAACTTGAAAGAAATTATATACATTTTAAAATGCAAGTTTTGTGCTGCAGTTAAGTTTTCAAATTTTGGTTTTGGCCACAACAACTTTTGTTTTTTGGTTTTTGGCAACATCAAACTTTCAATGTTTTACATTACTTAGTATTTTTGTTGTTTAGTGAGTACTACTTCGTAAACTTAGGGTACACACAAGTAAGCACATGACATTCATTGTTTTTCTCCGGCAAGATCGCATGAAACTCTCTTAGTATCGCCGGTGAAAACTCATTTATCTTTCTTCATTTGATTTGATGTTATAGAGAAAAACAACAATGTGAACCACATCGTCGGACAAAATGAAAGTTTGCCGGAGAAGATCTATTTTATACCGCACCATCGCACACCATGACCGTCGTTTCTAATTAGTACTATCGTTTTTTATCAGTTTGATAAGCAAGTTCAACATCTCGAACCCGAATAACATCGATGAATGATGTCAACATTGCGGTACCGTGACGAAACCGCTTACGAATGAACAACATCATTCATGATATCTTGGTCTTATTGGAACTAGTATTAGTGTTTGTTTTTATAGTTTTGAATAGTTTAATGAATAATGACCAAACTCATGATACGTTGCGTGAGGAAAAAATGACCGCACTATCGCCGCGAAGTGCGGAGGATAAAACTAGTTAAGCTTGAATTGCAAAGAATCAATGTAAGATTGAAACTACACAACAATGTCCAACGTGTGCGTGTGGGGTTAGTGCGACGCTTAAACACTTCCGTAAAGAAAGGCGGGTGCGAAATTATTTTTTTAGAGTAACAAACTCGATATTTAACACTATCGACGAAAAAAAACCGAGATTATAGTTACACGTATTTCATCTCTTTTTTATTCGCTTAGTTTCACAAAAAGTTAAAAACTATTTTGTACCGTTATTTTCTACAACATATAAACATCGTGTTAAAATATATCATTCCGATTTAGAGAAAAACTATTTTTCTTTTGAAACAGATGACACATCAAGTCATTTGTTAAGATAGAGTATCACACCCGTCTTATAAGAATATTTTCTGTAATTATTAAAGAAGTAAATAAAAACAATTTGTTTAATTTGTTATTTTAATTAAAAAATTTTTTTTTGTCATTTCAATCACTGCAGCCTACCAAATGTTATCATTTTCATCTACTTCACTAACTTCGTTAAGATCCCTGTTAAATATGAGAGTATTTTAGTCTTTTTCAGCACTCTAATTATTCAATTAGAACAAATTAATCAATTAATATTCAATTAAAACTAAAAAATATATGGAGCGACTAGTGACATCAGACGCTTCGATTTAACAACTTCGATTAACTCTAACTCATGTTGTTCGATTGAGATCTGCTGTGAGATTTCAATTAGTCTTCACATTTTTTCCTAACGTGTACCTTTATTCGATGATTGAGGTATGTTATTGTCACGCTTTGTTTGATTGAAGTCGGCTATTGTTGTGTTTGTTTGATTGAAGTCTGCTATTGTTGCGTTTGTTTGAACATAACAACAACATACCTCAAAAAAATATGACACAATAGATCTCAATCGAACAACGGTGTATGTTGGAACAAAACGTGAAGATCAATTAAAATCCAACAACAGACCTCAGTCGGACACATGAGTTAGTGTTAATCGAAGTTTTTAAATCGAAGCGTTTGGTCTCACTAGTCGCTTCATATTTTTTAGTTTTAGTTGAATATTAATTAATTAATTAAATATAATAAGATAATTAAAGTGTTGAAAAAAACTACAATACCCTTCTATTTGATGGATATATTAACGAAATTAATAAAGTGAATGAAAATGATAACATTTGATAAAATACAATGATTAAAATTACAAAAAAATTAAATTGAAATGTTAAATTCAACTCATTCTACTCTAAAATTTATTTACAATAATCCGACATTAAAGAGACCCATAATGCAAAGGTCGATGGGCGCATTTGTCATGTTTTTATCGTTTTCTTCTTTTGCTTTATTTCAAGAGAAAATTAATACAAACATCACCGGTGGAATCTTTCACAGAGTGTACTATTATATACTTTATAATAGAAATAAACAATATTATTTCATTTGCTTTTGATTTCTTTTTGGTGGTTAAATAATATTTTATCAACATATAGGTTCAAAATACCTGCTCATCCTGTCTATGGAATTCTTGTGAAATATTCATATTTCAGATAAAAGTAAATATAAATTATATTCAAACGAGTGACGAATCTCAACAGGATAATTAAAAACTTGTACCTGTTGATTTTGATGACTTGAACATTAATAGCAAAACGTTGATAAAAATAAATACATAATTTGACGACTTATAAGTTTGTGTTATGGGTACATGTATATTATTACGCATAACTCAGTTTTAAATAAAGTTTATATGCATACTTAAATATAAACAAATACGTTGTAACGATACATATTAATTTTTATAAAATTTATATATTAAAAATACAAGAGAAAGGTAAAAAAAACAAAGAATTATGAATGAGACACTTGTTATAACTTGTTGGTCCGAAAAAAATAAAATAAAATATGTGTGGTTTTTAATAGTGTTTTCTAAAAGAGTAAATTGTATAACTTTAGAAAGTTATTTAGTCATAATGTTAATAACATGATAACATGTAATGTTATGAGTTAATAAAAACCAAAATAATATTAAAACTCATGCACGGAATGAGTAATTAGAATACGTGTTTCTCTCATTGTGCTTTATCTCTCTAATAAAAAAAACGTTCAAAAAGAAAGAAAAAGAAGAGATAGAAGAATAGCGATGGTCCATGAGAGGATATGAGAGAGAGGCGTAGAGGAGTGGTTGCTGGTTTTCGTCATGTTAACCATGACATCGAGTGAAGCCGTAAATCATTTAAAGTTGCTTTCCCGGGTAAACGAAATTAGGGTTTAGTCCTTGTATTGTGTTTTACTTTACAATATCATACATAAGACCATTTAATAAATTTAACTAAAGCCTGGTAACGGAGCATACATGTAGCTAGTGTGTCAACTATGATATATAAGATCATGTAATTAGTTTCTTCTTTTTTATTTTTAACTAATAACTCACACATTCACGAAATTTGTTCTTATTTACACTAATTTTCTACAACACAATGTCCTTCATCACTTGTGAGGTGCGTGATTCAAATATTTTGATACTATTAAGCTATACGTCTTTTTATCTTTCTCTTAGTATAACTTATGATTAGTGTCTATAATACTCATAGGATTATGTGGTTGTTTATTTAAAATTAGTTTTGTAACATACACCAATATGATACAAGGGGCAAGTTAAATGCATAACCACATATAAATAGAGAACTACGATAATCACATAGGTATTTATACTTAGTGTATGCAATAAAATTACTGAGGATGACAAACAAACCCGAATGTGATAGATAAATCCGATTATCCAAATCATGTGTTTCAATCCTCTGCATAACCCAAGTGAATTCCCCCTCGATCATTATCCGAATTAATAAGGATTCTATCCATATCCAACCCAAAAAACTTTGGTTTGTTATTTTTCTAGGCAAATTGGATTTTGGTAATTCAATACTCATTGACCGATAATCATCCATACTATTGATTTGGCTGGTAATAATCTCAACTTTTATTTTTGTTACCAACAATAGTCTTAGTAGCATAATTATCATATATTCATACTCGATTTGTACTTATTTTAAGCTCAATTTAGCTTATATGTTTTTTTTCATTTTGTTCGTAATCATTATTGAGAATGAAATCAAGTCGAAATCAAACCTATATTTTTAATAATTATGTTACTTGGATTGTTGTTAGTAATACAAAAGAAAGTTCGGATTATTACCGGACAAATGAATTATTATCGGACAATGATTAATAGTTTAGATTATTAAAATCCAATTTTTTCTTCTAACCACACTCAACTAACTCAATTTACTTTCTCACTAACTTTATTATTACTTATATCCATCCTTTCTAGTATTACTATATAGAAGAGGGAGGTTTAACATTTGAAGAATTTAGTATATGGATTCTCATTTCTATATCACCACTGCAGTTTACATTTCATCATGCTTGGTCCGCATGAGAAACTTTAATATTTAAAAATGTTAAAAAAATAGTACCAAATATATGAGAAAATCTAAGCGATGAATATCTATTTAAACGAGTGGATGTACACGATATTCAAGTATGAGCTAGATGCTTGATGTGTACAAGACTCGATACACGACACTATTGTTCATCATAAATATTTACAAGTTTAAAATATTTACAAGTTTAAACTTTTTACTAGTGTAAAAATAAGCGATCTTTAAAAATAAAAATACGAAGATGAGAAGTATGAGACTAAAATTATCAATAAACAACTTAAATTCGTATCTCTTGCATGTGGTTATAATAGTGTTTTATGTATAACATTCAATGCAACATCCATAAATTTTCACACAATTTAAGTATTTACAATTTGTTATAAGTACCATAAATTCAATATTTTTTCAAAGAAACAAATTGAATTTTAATAGTAATATCAAACTAAACAAATGGGTGTATCTGATATTCGGGAACGAGTCAAATATAAGTATAAGACCAGATATGTGATAGGCAAATGGTATTAATAACTAGTTCTATTAAAATTGATATAAGTTTAAATTCTACGTCTGTAATGTTAGGTGTGGTTTAGAAATAAAAAGTTATTAACCGAAAGAAAAATGATATGAGACTGAGATTACCAATTAATGTCTCAACTCCGTATCTCGCACGCGGTTACAAAAGTGACTTATGTATAACACTAGATTAGTCCTCGTGTAATACACGGATTGAACAAATAAAATATTAAATAATTATTAATATTAATTTATGCATTATAAAATCATGCTTGAAGATTAAATATAATTATAAGTACGTATAAATAACTACTTTAAGTAAATAAACAATAATGTACTTTTCTTAAACTTTTATTTTATAAAAAATTGTGAATTATATATATATATTTTTAATAAATATTTTTTTTAAAATTCGTTGTAATTTTTTTTGTTTTTAAAAAGTGTGTTCTTAATAAAAAAAGTTAGGTTTTTAATTTATTAAAATATAAATTTAATTTAAAAATAATATGAGTAATATTATTAGTATTTATTATTATTATTATTAATATAGAGAAATGAGAAAGTAAGTATAATGAGGTTTATAATTGTTTCACGATTATTTTAGGCTTTTTTATAGATAGATAGATAAGTTAAACACTCATTAAATAAACGAATTAAAATTTAATTTAAAATATATATGAATAGTTACAGTATAATATTTTTAATGTAAAATATAATTAACATAATATCTACGCAATAGTTCAAGAAATAAAACAATTATACCATTTTTAACTTTCTTATGTAAATAGTTTCATTTTTAAAATTTTCATTTTAAGATTTT
>BJCM01061128.1:11091-26162 GCA_018326385.1 Flaveria bidentis
TTTTAAAAAATTATTTTTATAAAAATCTTGTTTGAAAAAATATGATTTGTAATTATTTTGATTGTTTTAATAAGACTGTTTTAAAATATTTTACCTGTTTATGATTTCTTTAAAAAACAATATGATTTTAAATATTTTGTTTAAAAATATTTAATATTTTAGAAAATTTCATAGTATATAAAATTTTAGTTTTTTGTTATTTAGATTTTAATTAAAAGATGTTAATTTTAATTTTCTTCATAAAATCTATTTTTTAAAAAGATAGTTCGATTTTAAAAAAATAGATAATAAAGAAAAACATAACAATTAATAAAATTTATTTTTAATAAGAAGAAGAAATTTATATGAGTATTTAAATTACTATTATATTCTTTTGGAGAAAATGTTAATTTGTAAATATGTAGAATAAAAACAAGTGACAAATACACAAGTTAAAGATAATAACAAATAAAAAAAATACTTTATCAGATGTTATATAAATATAGATTCAATGAAATTTACACAATATTGACACAATTTCCGTATTTAAAGTTTGTTAGAAATGTAATAAATTCAATATATTTTCAAAGAAACGCATTGAATCTATGCATAGACTTGGTCTATTTTCATATCCCAAAAGAACAAAAGGTTCATTCATCTCACTTTCATCAACAAAAAGAAACCATTTTTCTCCTCTTTCTCTCTCTAATTTTCATACCCATCAAGTAATTTCACCTCCTTCGGATAATACCCAATTCATTTCATCTTATGATCGATCACTACACCTTTCGTCTTCACAAATCTTCGATTCTTGCATTACCCATTTGCTAAATCCCCTAATCTTGATCAAGAATGTCGTCTTCATCAACTTCAACTTCAGCTTCAGCTTCAACTTCGACTTCAACTTCATCACAGCCCACAAAACCCCCAATCTTGAAGAAACCCATCGCACCCACATCGTCAAATTCAAAACCCTTTTGGGTTCTGAAGCAAAAGACCCCAAATCTTCAGCAGTTGTACACAATCGGGAGGAGATTAGGCCAGGGGCAGTTCGGTACAACCCATCTATGCACTGAGAAATCTACTGGTGTGGCGTACGCCTGCAAATCAATCCCCAAGAAGAAGCTGATTTGCAGAGAGGATTATGAGGATGTGTTGAAGGAGATTCAGATAATGCACCATTTGTCTGAGCATCCGAATGTTGTGAGGATCAAAGGGACATATGAAGATGCGTTGTATGTGCATATTGTTATGGAGTTGTGTGCTGGTGGTGAGTTGTTTGATCGGATTGTGCAGAAGGGGCATTACAGTGAACGTGAGGCTGCGAAGTTGATTAAGACGATTGTTGGTGTTGTTGAAGCTTGTCATTCTTTGGGTGTTATGCATAGAGATCTTAAGCCTGAAAACTTCTTGTTTTCCACCACTCATGAAGATGCTACTCTTAAAGCCACTGATTTTGGGTTGTCTGTGTTCTATAAACCAGGTTCAATATCTTAGCATTTTTTTATATTTTTTAATAATTTTTTGGATATTATTTCTTTGGTTATCTTGTGTGTAATGTACATAAGCAATCTTATGTAGGTTTATCTCATCTCTATCTGTTTTGGGGTTTTGTATGTTTTGGTTTTAGATTGTCTTTTCTGTTTATTGGACCATTCCTGAACTACCCTTATTTTGAAGTTATTTGTTGATGTGGGTGGTGTAACTCATTAAGTATGACTATTATTTTTGTTTGTGATGAATGTAAAATTTGTAACTTAGATGTAAGTATGTAAAGGTGTGCATTATTGGTTAGAAATATGGAAAATTTATTGTTTTATGCCACCATGGTTGAGTAAATTAGTGTGAAATGTATTTAAGTCCCTGTGTTGTCCATCTTGTGTCTTTAAGTTTTATTTTGCTATAAATAGGTGACACTGATAGATGTTTTTAAATGCAACATTTGAAGTAATTGCATTTGGCCTATCGATGTAATGGGACTGACTTTTTCATTAATGTTGTGACAAAAATTTTCTTTTCTTTTCTTGAATTGGATGCTTCAAGTTTTTCTTGATCGTGAATTTTTTCTTTGAACCATGTTTATTGATGCATCATCTGTGCACTATATAAAACTGCATATCTTAGTAGGTTTCTTGATATTGGTTTTCAAAATGATAATTGTCATAGTCACAGTCATGGAAAAATTGAAATTATATAATCAGATTATTATAACTTCAAACAACAAAAGCGCACACTCTATCTCATACATCCAAATCAAACATCCAAAACCCAAAGAATCTTCTTTCATTCTTTCAAACAACTTAACATTTTCATCCCAAAATTAGGTGAAACATTTCGAGATGTGGTTGGAAGCCCTTACTATGTTGCACCAGAGGTCTTACGCAAACATTATGGACCCGAAGCTGATGTTTGGAGTGCAGGGGTAATTTTGTACATTTTACTGAGTGGTGTCCCCCCCTTTTGGGCAGGTACATTTGTAATCTTGTACTATAATCCATTTTAGTCAAACGTATAACCTTTATTTTGTGAAACATGTATATTTATCTACAGAAACTGAAATGGGCATCTTCCGTCAGATATTACAAGCGAAGTTAGATTTTGAATCTGAGCCATGGCCTGCAATCACAGACAGTGCTAAAGATCTTATAAGGAAAATGCTTGATAGAAATCCTAAGAAAAGGCTTACTGCCCATGAAGTTCTATGTAAGCAACTTCGGCTTAGAAGAATTGCACAAAGAATTATCTAAACTAGCAATTTATTTTACCAACATTACTCTTGCTTTCCTTAACAGGCCACCCATGGATTGTTGATGACAAAATCGCACCCGATAAGCCCCTTGATTCTGCAGTATTATCGCGCCTGAAACAGTTCTCTGCAATGAACAAGCTTAAGAAGATGGCTTTACGGGTAATCTTTTTTTTCATTCTTTTAGTAAAAATATTAGGTTTATGATCTTGTTTTAGCTTTTGTTGAATAATATTAGGTTTTGCGGTCCTTTCGATATGATAGGCTGAACAAGGATAAAATTTGAAGATAGAACAAAAGGGTTCTGGTTGTCTTTTCTTTTCTTAGATAAACATATTATATTTCTTAGTTTTTGTTTAGGCTTCTTTTGGAACATGATAGGATTCCATGGTCCATTTGGTATGATAGGTTGAAGTGGGATGCATATTTGAATGGTCCAAAAGGGTTCGGGGTACTTCCCTAAAGTTCCCTTTTTAGATAAAGATGTTAAATTTTCAATATCATATAGGTTTCTTTTGAAATTGATACTACTTAAAAGCCTGAAATGGACTAAATTTCATGCGGGCTGGGTTGGCATGTCTACACTTATCTTAGTTTTTTTTGTTAAATTTCATTAACAATAATATGTTAGATATGATTATAGAAACTATTATTGCATAGTAATCCGATATTTTCAAATAAAACAATTTAGAGGTCGTAAACACACTTGAGTATGCAATGCGTGGATTTTTAAATTGACTTGACTTATTTTTTCTCCAAGTATTTTACCCATTAACTTGTTTAATAAACTACAACCAAATTGAGCTATTTTCAAAATGGTTTGAGTTATTGTCACCTTTAGATTTCATTTAATGGAGCAAGGTGGATGTACACTGTATAGGCTCATCATTGGATTCTTATGAGCAAATTCATTATTATTATTGTATGGGGACAATCTCAACCCATTTATTTGAAGTGGTAGAATTATCCTCTAATGACTTGAATGCATCAAACATAAAAAGTTATCTAAGTGAAACGGGTCAATTGGTTCAAATAGGTTGAACGTTACCCAAAATGTTATTGAAATGTTTTGGACTCCTAAATCAATTTGTTCAAACAAATAAATAATTATATTAATAGTATAGGTTTTATAATCATTTTTAATACATCAGATATATTGAACTCATAAAGACTCATGACCTGTTTTATCCGCATTAAAAGTACCATTCATGATCTGTTACCATCCTCTTCGTCACCACCTTTAATTAACTTTAGGTGTTTAGGTACATTTGTCAAATCAAAAGTCACCATAAACAAGATGGAACTATGCTGACTGTGTATTATGTATAGGTGATTGCCGAAAGGCTGTCAGAAGAAGAAATTGGTGGATTGAAAGAGTTATTCAAAATGATAGATACAGACAATAGTGGTACAATTACTTTCGATGAACTCAAAGAGGGTCTGAGACGAGTGGGTTCTGAACTTATGGAGTCAGAGATAAAGGACCTAATGGATGCAGTAAGTGCAGATTTTCCTCCCTTTCTCATAATTTTACGCACCACACTTTTCAAATTATTGTAAATCTTCGAATTTTTCTTGGTATGTTTCGTGATATTAATTTTTTGTGGAAATATTTGACCTGGCAGGCAGATATCGACAACAGTGGAACAATCGACTATGGTGAATTCATTGCTGCAACTGTACACTTGAACAAACTGGAGAGAGAGGAGAATCTTTTGTCTGCATTTTCATTTTTCGACAAAGATGGAAGTGGTTACATTACAATTGATGAGCTCCAACAAGCGTGTCAAGAAATGGGCTTAGGTGATGTTCGTCTTGATGAGACAATCAAGGAAATCGACCAAGATAATGTAAGTATTCATTTATAGGGTTAAAAATAGTAATGTATGTCACCCTGAACACTTATCAAACAGTAATGTTTATTCAGAACTTAGCGCGGTCACAGTTGTGTCTTAGAATGAAATATGGTTAATCGAGGCTGTACTTTAGTAACAAGGAGTCAAACTAGTAAACCAAGCAAATTTTTCTAGCCAGAAAACAGGTCAACTAGTTTGAAAGTACTTGGGTGTTTATAACCGTCTAAATTGATTTTTTGAAAAAGTTGGGTAGATGTTTTTATAATAGTTTTTGTAATCATGTTTGATGCATTAATCTTCTTATAGAACTACAAATGAACAAAAAGTACTGGCTGGTCAACCCAACCTGTTTTGACCATAAAGCCAAGTCAACCTCTTATAGCTATTTTTCTTTACTTTGTATTAGGTTGTGTTTTGACCTGGATGTGACAGATTAATCAATTTATTTATTAATGATTGACTTATGTTGCGTTTTATCTTAAACAGCGGGTCAATCCAACCTATTTATTAATGAATTACACACACAAATTTCAAACATTTGGACAAAAAACTTTTGTGGGTCAACACAATCCGACCCATACTAAAAATCATCCAATATGATTTATGACCCGTTACAAAACCTTCTTGCCTGGACAATTTTGTCACCTCGAAGGGGCCACTTTTTTGTAGTTGCCACCGATGATTGCGCAAGCACCACCACTAATTCTATAAACTGATGATTTGTCAAACATATGTGGTGCAGGATGGACAGATTGATTATGGGGAATTTGCTGCTATGATGAGGAAAGGAAATGGTGGAATTGGGAGGAGAACAATGAGGAGCAATCTGAACCTAGGTGAAGCTCTGGGAGTCATACCACCACCTGAATAAACCCCTCTAACGACCACCTGCACCAGTAATATTAATCTTTCTTACTAATCAGTTGGATCATTTTGGTATTTTGTTAGATTCAAGAACTAATTTTGGATGTTGATTACTTTCACCATCCATGAATTTGAACTTCAATATTAAACTTTTGATTTTGAACTACTATGACTTGGTCTTTTGTTATGACTTGTGGCTACTGCATTAAAAGTCAACCTAGTGATGTTATTGAAGTCAAAATAGGCTGGTTTTGACATATTATTATTGGTCAAGTCAGAGTGCCTGGTTTTTAAAAGCGAGAATGAGGCGTGAGGCGGGGCCTTGAGGCGCTGCTTTATGTACTCTAAATGGTTTATTTGACAAAAAGATTATATAGACATAAAGCTTATTTGGTTGTATGTAGAGCAATGGGCGTATTTAGAACCAAGCTAGAATGGGTCAAAATGGTTTGGTCAGGTTGGATTGATCTGTTAAACACACTTGTTATGTTAGATTATATAAACTTTATACTTATATATAGTTTGATCTATTTGAATTGTATTCGTTTATAGATAATATTCTTATAGTACTCTTTTGACTAAATAATATCCATGAGAATGACTGGTCTTGGAAGTTATCTTATACTTGACCCAATTATTGAACCAAACAACTTGTTGGTTTGTGATGGATAATGTTACTTTAGTCTCCACAGTCTCATTCCATATCAGCAGCCACTTATTATCTAATAGTTGCAAGAAAATAGTTATAATGACATGAATGTGTTATTGTTATGATTGTACTATGATACATTTTAAACTAAGTGTTTACGTATATAGGTTTTTTGTGAAGGTAGAGAGGACAATGGAGACCAATCACAGCTACCACACACATTACATGTATATACATCTAAATATTATTCTACTGGATAACATAACTTGATTCTTTATGAGCTAAATTAGCTAATGGTGTAAGATTAAATATGTTGTCACGCTAAAAACCTTAAAAAAGTACACATAATATGACAAACTTAGTCAAGTGAAAAAAAATAGTATAACATGTATAATACTCCTCTAATTTAACTTATATCTTTCGGTACACAGCAAAGTCCAAGTTTTGTGACAACTTCTTAATTTAATTTGACAAACATTGGTTCTCCTTTCCTAATGCAATCACATGTCGAGAAATAATTTGACTAGATGTGTTTCTTTTCTATAACCTTGATATAGGAATCTCTTATTTAAAATATGTAAGTTAAATTGTCTTCGTAGATGATTATCTGGTCCTTGATATGTTTTAAGAACGATCTTAATCACACACATTCTCAAACATGATCATATGATGCTTTTTATTCGAAGTGATTCGATGATGTTGCTACAAAGGTTTGTTTTAGTGACCTCCAAGAAATTGTCACATTGATGTACCCAAATGAGATCATGCATTATGTGAATCTCATATACAGTGTTCATCAGCATACCCAACTAGTTGGGCTTTATGGTAGAAGAGACCTGAATATTATGTCCTATTGTGTCCTGGGGATATGTCTTTTAATTCGTTCAAGTGACTACATGTTGACTTCAAAATATATTTTACTAGCATATGCACTAAGAACTCAATATCATATTATGATATTTACGAGTTACATTATCATGCATAGGAAATATATTTTTGGACATATACTTTTTCGCCATCCCGGGTATTTAGAATTTTCGTGAAAGATGTTATTCTCAAGAATATCATATAAGTATGTGACGACTACATCCATAAGTTCCATTTGAAGTTCTTCTAAGATTGTGAGACTGATTAAATATCGTAGGGTTAAATCATCTATTATAAGGAATACGTTTCCGCATCATCAACTTCTGGGGTTTAAGAAAAACCATTATGCTACATGTGCATTATATCACCATCTACTGTAAGTTCTAATAATTTGGATCCTTAAAACTTGATCGTTTTCAATGCTACGTAATTTTATGGTATAGTAGTATTTGAGAACGTCAAGATTTTTCAAAAACATATTTATTTGGATTCTATCACTATGTTTTATTAAATGATAAAGAAAAATTGTCATGAAATAACGAATTGATAAACATTTTAAAATGTACAATGATGGAATGTTATTATGGCATTGTTAATCTATTTGACTAAAATATAAATATTGTAATTTCTTTTTATCATTTATCATTGAAACTTACAATCACATATAATTATGAATTTGAGTAAGTTTTTAGATGGTATAAACTTATAATTAAAATATTATGATATTTGGAAAAGGTATATATGTTTGAAATTTGAAAAAAAATATTAGATATAGATAGTATACACTTAAACATGGAAGATATTGATTAGTTTTTAATGAGCGGGAAAATAAATGATGAGGAAGGCTAAAAAGATGACACATGTACAAAATTATTTTGATTTATTAGAATATAAATTTTTGAAAAATAATACGTTTTGATCAATGACTATAAGTTCTACAAAGTAATATTAATTCGATTCTTGAAACTTGATTGTTTTCATGGGTCACGTAATTTTATGGTATTGTCGTATTTGAGAACGTCAAGATTTTTCAAAAACATATTTATTTGGATTCCATCACTATGTTTTATTAAATGATAAAGAAAAATTGTCATGAAATAACAAATTAATAAACAATTTAAAATGTACAATAATGAAATGTTATTATGACATTGTTAATATATTTGACTAAAATATAAATATTGAAGTTTCTTTTTATTATTTAAATTGAAACTTTCGATCACAGATAATTACAAATTTGAGTAAATATTTAGATGGTATAAACTTATAATTAAAATATTATGATATTTAGAAAAGGTATAAATGTTTGAAATTTGAAATCAAAATGTTAGATATAGATGGTATACACTTAAACACGGAAGGTATTGATTAGTTTTTTATGAGCGGAAAAATAAAAGATGACAAGGGCTAAAAAGATGACATATGTACAAAATCATTTTGATTTATTAGAATATAAATTTTTAAAAATTAATACGTTCAAATCAATGACTATCAGTTCTACAAAGTAAATATCATTTGGATCCTTGAAACTTGATCGTTTTCATGGGCTACGTAATTTTATAATATGGTCGTATTTGAGAACGTCAAAACTTTTCGAAAACATATTTATTTGGATTCCATCACTATGTTTTGTTAATAAATTCAATTTTCTTATATGTCCCTTGTTAGTTGCTATGGCTTGTATTGTTTTGGAGTCGTATTGGACAATATTAGTCGTATTTGTCTAATTTTTTTATTTAGATTTTGATTTTTGATTTTGATTTATATTTTGTTTTCTAATATTATATAATTTATTAATTTATCTTATTTTTTGGATTTGTTTTTTTTTCTTTTGTAAAATAACTAATTACAACTTTAATAAATACATTAATACTTCATATTAAATCTTTTAATGAGAGAATGAGAAAAGTATTTTGGATGCAAAGATTGTACTAACAACAAACAAGATTAAGAATGAGGTTAGTATCATAGCGGTATTGTATGGTACCAATAACAAAACACTAAAATTAAGAAAAAGTGAGTATCGAATATCATATGTAATCTATCGGTTTGGTACCGGTACAGGTGCAGTATCGATACTTGTTTTCCGGTATTTTACCGATTTGGTATCGCTTTGATATTTCTTTTCTTTTGTACCCAGAAACTAAGTTGTTCATGATTCTTAAATATTGTTATATGAATTGTATCAAAATGGTAAAAAAAAAAATTGGTACCCAAATTTAAATCCGTACTTTTTGGTTTTTATAGGTATTGATACTGCCTAGTATTGATATTGAAATTAGGTAAAATCAAATACTGATATCGGTATCGTATTTCTAGTTGCTACCGGTATAGTTACTTAGTATAAAATGCCCATCCTTGAACATGATTGAGCAACCGAGTTTATTGGTGTTTCGTGAGCGACAAATTAAACCATTTAATTTTTATATTTATAAATAAATAATTTATATAAGGAAAAGAACAAGACCAAATAATAATTTAAATTAATAAACCACATAATATGAAAAAGAAAATAAAAAATATCTAAAGTGAGAAAAAATAAGACGATTAGTATTGTTCAATACGACCCTGGTCATAACTGCTAATACAGGGAGTATAAGGACATACATTAATTGATTTGATATTTTGCAAAAGAATACGCCTAATATTTTCTGTTATGACCCGTATTCTTTGGTTAAAGGGTACATGTTTATTAGGTTCGGGTATACCAATATTATCCCTTTTTTATATAAAAACATTTTAATAATTTAACAACCGACAATAAAATCCATTACAAACAATGTGTATTTTGGTGTAGGTAACACATTACTTTTGATACATTAAATTTGTTTCTAGGGATGCTAAGTATATTTTAGAGGCTTTATGGTATTAGAAATTTAGTGAAATATTTTGATTAAAGTAGGTAAAAGTGTGCACTGTGTGTTAAGAGTATTCACGGTAGATTTCTCATATTATTATGAGAATGTTTTCTGTGTTATAAAAAATAATTATAAGTGGTTGTGAATAAAGAATAGAAAAATATTATTGTTCTTTGTATATTTAAAGAAAATACTATTCACCTCTATAAATTTTAATATTTTTTAGTGGTTATGAATGGTGAAGAAAGAAAAGATAATGAGAAAAATATAAAAATATTATTTAATTAAAAAGGAGAGGAAAAATATCGATTTCTAATGTAATTATAAGAAAAAAAATAAAAAACCTAATGTGAATGCTCTAATGTGTGCATTGTGCACTAAAGTATGAAAGTGTGCACTAAAGTATGAAAGTGTGCACTGAAAGTTTTTCACTAACTTTGTACATAATAACTATTAGTATTGTTACTAATATAATAATTATTTATTGGGTTTGTATTCTAAGATATGAGATTTATAATAAGCATTTGACTATAACTTAGAGTCAAACATAATTATCAATGTAATCAATGCGTAAACCATTGTAAAACCATGAGTAATAAATACATAAAAGGTGCCCAATGAAAATATTAAATGTAAATGAAATTGCTTTCAAATGATAAAGATGATGCATGAGCCTCAGATATGCAACCCTAGCTTTAGATGTGTCCGCGACTAGGACTGCAAACGAACCGAACGAACATGAACAAGGCCTTGTTCGTGTTCGTTTGTTAAGAAATAAACTTGTTCACGAACTGTTCACGGACACTTATCGAATGAACTTTCTTGTTCGTGTTCGTTATTAAGAAAATGAACATGTTCATGAACTGTTCACAAACACTTACCGAACGCAAACAAATACAAACAACTGTTCATGAACATGACGAACACAAAAAAATTTATAGATACAAATTATTATAGATTTATTTTAGAATAAAATTTATATTTTTTATTATAAAGATTACACATAATTAATAAAAAATAATAAGTAGTTAACATAAATATCAAAAAATACTTGATATAATAGTCATAAAAATAACTGACACAATAATTAAGAATATAAACGAACATAAACGAACACTTTATCGAACATTCACGAACGAACACTAACGAACATAAACGAACACTTTGGGAACGTTCACGAACGAACACTAACGAACATAAACGAACACATTATCGAACGTTCGCGAACATAAATGAACTAAAGGGGGTTGTGTTCATGTTCGTTTGTTTAACTAAACGAACAAAATTTTCGTGTTCGTGTTCGTTCATTTACTAAACGAACAAACATAAACGAACTTCCCGCCAAACGGTTCATGAACTGTTCGCTGAACGTTCAGTTCGTTTGTAGCCCTATCAGCGACCTAAGAAGACATATTAAAGCATCTCAACACAAGGTTGAAGAGTTGACAAGTTTAAATCAATAATATACTTGAGTGTTTGCTTTAAAAGTAAACAAAGGTATAACATAGGTAGATAGCCTATATATCGAGTCACTTAGCATTTTGAACCATAGCTGACTGTTTATGAGTCGTTTTGCCTTCCGTCATGTCTTATCACAGAAATGACAAGTGTCTAGGTCAATTAAATACCCGTTCGACCTCGAGTCGAGTTAGGGCGATTAACGTGGGTGGGGTTTGTCAAACTTAGTAGTACTACTCAAAATAAACTCGCTAGTTTGATATTAATGATTCGAGTGTATAAAGACTTGCATGACAATGTTTACATTACAGTAATATGCGATATACCAATGATGGTAAAACCATATAAATGGAAATAGTTTGCATGCTTCTCCCCTAAAGAGGAAAGTAAGTAAATATGGAGTCGTGAATACTCACCTTAGATGCATAAGAAAAACATGAAGTGCTAAATCTAGAAGCTAATCGTTACCTAACAAATGTAGGTGTCACACCCTCAAAATCCATGTGCAGAGTTTTACCGCGAGGCGTGTGAACAAACCAGGATCACAGTCACTAGTTACTCAGAATGACACTATATGCCACATTTAAAACAAAACCAAACGAAGTTCAAACTTGAAAACCATGCAGAAGCGTTTAGTAATTAAAACAAACCCAAAGCATAAAAAATGTATAATTTGGCAAAACATGCGCCAACCCAACAAATTAAAATCCATAAATAATAACCAACAATAATGTCTTTTAACTTGAATCTTAGAATGCATGTTGCACCCGTGTGGTGCTCCTAATGGCAAGCAGAGTTAACGACCTGAGAATAGCATACTAAAATGTCAAAACAACGGTTGGTGAGTTCAAGAATTTGCAATTAATATAATCAATAACATTTGCCTAACATAAGAAGTGCATTGAAAATAGATAGTTGGTCTATATTCACAAGTAATAACCATAGTGATTTCGCGATCGAAGCTGACTATGTTTCGTTTGTTGCCTCCCGTCACGACTTACCAGGTAGTGACGATGTTTGTGTTTAGGACAAAATTGCACCCGTTTGACCTCAAGTCGCACAGGTGGGGCTCGTTAGACCCAGTAGTTCTACCCAAGATTTCCCGCTAGTTACCATTATTAATGATTCGAAAGTGTTAGGACTTTCCCGGTATTAAGAACTATGTGAAAGCATACACAACTTATAATAATAAATTAGCGTTTGAGAACAAGTATGTTACCTCCCCCAGAAGAAGGTTTACAAAAATAGAGGGCCATGAACTCACTTGTTGCGCTAAGATAATGAATAAAGAGATCGATGATTGGTGCAAAGACAACCCTTCAAAGGTTACCTAGAACACATAAGTACATAAGTACGTGTACACAGAAAACTTAACAACCCTAGGTGCTCAATAAATACATTGACCCAAGGTTTTGGAATGCAAGACTCATTTGACCTAGTTGACCCGTTTGACCCGTTGATGACATATTAATTGAAATATTGTTTAATCATATATAACAACTTAGCATACAAGAGTATCATACAAATTATCCATGTGTATCACATTATCAACCCAAGTTCTACCTAGGTCATCGTACCACATTAGATCATCATACACTTATGCAAATCTCAAACAACCAACATGCTCAACATCAATAAAAACATATTACAACAAATAATTCATACCTGAAGCTTAATCATGCACCACATGCCATGTGAAGCCACCCACGACTTCACATCCTAAACCTTGCCAATCCTACTAAGTAGGGACCTCAGATTCGCACGCGTGTATAACAATCATAATTACATTCATTCACTTAGTTTATTCCAACCAATATTCATAGTGACAATCAATCCAATCCCAAACATGATCTCCTAATTACTAACCATAATTCATTATCATGTATGATCACCACAACCTATACTCCTTAGATGATCAACCAAACATCTATACAACTCAATTAACACATTCTAGCACATCAAACATCATCAATAATCATTATGACATGATCCTAACATCACAAGCATGCCCAAGTCATCACATCCAATGTTTTACAAAAATAAAGTTTCCCTTTTGGGAAAGTAACACCCAAAAGTGATTTAGCATCCAATTCAATCATAATTTCATAAATTTTATACCTAACCAAGTTCATAGCATTCATTCTAACATACTAATAATCACCAAATCATCCAAATTCCCAAACATCATTCACAAAAGTTTCTATTTTTAGTAAGTCATGATCAACACCTCAAATTCATGGATTTTCTTGAACAATTTAATTAAAATAACATCCAAGCATTGTATCTAACATCATAACATCATCAAATCATGAATTCCAAGAACAAAAAGTTTCCTCTTATGACAATGTATGAACTAGGTGATCAAACCATAGATTTCTTGCACAATCAACATAATCTAGCATTCGTACAACCTAACTAACATCATATAATCATCTAACAATCATAAATTTCATATTATTATCATCAATTTCGAACTAGGGTTTATAAAAAATTAAAAAACTATGAACAACATGATAAAACATACCTTTAAACGTGTAGAAAGCAACAATTGGACTTGTAAAACACCTTGTAACTCTTGGAACCAACCAAAATCAAATTGTTTGTGTGTAATCTTGATCAAAATCGCAAAGGTGGGGGTTTGGATGAAGGTTGCGGCCGAAAATGGGGTTTGGGGGGCTAGGGTTGGGTTAATTTTGGTAATATTTGATTAAAAAGTAATTGCAAAATAACCCTTTAATTTATTTTATGAAACTAACATTTTTAACCCTTTTTAAATAATTTTAACAACTAATTATAAGTATTATCAACCAATAATAATAATCATCAACATTTACAATAATTCACACAACACACGAAATATATATATTAAATGTAATCACGTTAACGCGTAAAATTCACGAAACAATTATTTAAAATTCAATAAATTCATGAATCACACATTCACAACTAATAATCAATATTATTAATTAGATTATTATTTTTTATCATAGATTATTATTATTGAGTCACCAACGTTCAACGACAACTAGTGTGTGCTCACGACACGTGTATGCAAGACCTAATGGAACTAACGGAGTTTGATAACGGAAAATTACCGGATGTCACATTAGGTCTATGAGTGTGTGTACATAATGGTCAAAATGAACCCCCTTGTATCCAAACAAAGTAATTGTTAGCATGTTCGAGAAATGTTTGACAAGTTTAACCAAGTTGATTTTTTTTTTACCAAAGTTGACTTTTGTTTACCAAAGTTAACTGGACTGACTTGAGGACCCGTTAGTGACTCAAATAAATAAAATCATGTTTCTTTATGCTCAAATATCTCAAATAATAATTCACATAGAGTTTCATGTTGGAAATTTATTTTTGGAAAGTATGACATCGTTATACATGTGCAATCCGTTTAAAGATTATGACTCATATCACAACAACCATCTCAATTGTATATGTAACACATCCAACAAATATCGATAACATGTTGTAAGGCCCCGTTCCTGGAGACCTCACAGTTGGTCATTCACAGTTATAATTACATAAAACATTATAAGCTTACAAATTTAAGCAGCGGAATTAATTTTAACAAAAGCCATTCATCTCATTATAAACATTGTTGTTAAGCAATACACCTTGGTTTAATCAGTTTACAAAAGAATAGTTTAACTGCATTACAAAACAACAGTGATTTCTATTAAGAATGGATGTCAGTCTTGCCCCGCCGAGTAGCTTCCCCCGCGTGCCATCCTCAACAACAAATTACCTGCCAACTGAAAATGTATAAAAGTCAGCATTGCTGA
>BJCM01061133.1:0-10304 GCA_018326385.1 Flaveria bidentis
GGGATTGCTAGCCGCGGCCGGATACTTGGCTCAAAGACACGAGGCAATTTATCTCACCTACGACACTCAGAAGATCTTTATGAAAGGCCCGAAACAAGACACTCGTGGTAATCAAGGAAGCCATTCATTGGTTACAAGAGAATAAGAAAGAAACACAAGATGACAAAACGAATACAGCCAAAACATTGCCAGAGGTCAGAGCAGCCCCTAAAATTCTCAAGTCAACTACAAAGACAAATTACATTAATGTCAGTCAGAAACCCTTTGCACCAGAAATGTATAAAACCCCTGGCTAGGGGATTTCAGTCCCAGATCGTTGACCACAAGCTTTCGAGAATAGAACCATGTCATATCTTGTTCTCATACACCAACACTATAAGTACCTCTTTCATTCCATAGGTAGAGGACATTCTTAAAACCCTTTCTGCCCGAGGGGAGGCTCACGTTGTTATTTTTGTCTCGCAGATACTCCTCTCAGCCAAAGCCAAGCCCAGATGCAACTTACTTCCTGACGACCTCCTATCAGCCGAAGTCCAGACTAAGTTCCAGCCTGATCCTTGACACTTTGATCAGCCGAAGCCAAACCCAGTCGCATCCTGCTTCACAACAGTCAAAGTCAAGGCCAAGTTCCAGTCTGATCCTTGGTAGCAATCCCATTCTCGCACTGCTCCTAAGTCTTAATCTCTCGATTAAGATTTGTGTAGCAACATATACGTTCAAGGTGTCTTTTATCAACTTTTTGATGTTCAAGTGATCTTCATTGGATATAATTTCAACTGTCCATATGCTTAGTTCACGCAACTTAATAGATCCTTCATAAAATCTTGTTTAATCCGCCACTCGGCTATAGCTTCACTCCCTGCAATGGCTTTGTTTTGCACTTTCTTCCTCGTGGCTCGTATTATTTCTGCTTCTTCTGTCTCTGCTCGTGGTCGCAGTTTTATGGGATGGACGTCTTCTGCTAGGGTGTGGTCACGCTTACTCGGCTTCTAATGTTTCTACTTATTTTGGCTGTAATTGTTTTTATAATTTGGTGTTCTAGTGATTCTCTATATAGTGTGTCCAGCTCCCCGCTAGTTTATTTAATAAAATTTTCTGACGTTACAAAAAACAATCTAGTTTAGTTATTCATCAATGTAAATCAATATTTTATATAGTTTCCAAACTTGATGAATTTCATATATCTTAAAAGCCAAAATATAATTTAACTAATTATTTATACTACTATATAATACAACTTTTTAAAATAATATTTAATTTCAATCAAATTTTAAGATACTTAAAAATAATATTGTTACATTTGGTACACGTTTTGATACATAAAAAATTCATCATTTACAGTTTTATCCCTCTATATAGTTCTATAAATATGTTTGTGTCCCATATTGACTTGAGGGGGAAAGTAGTTCATGGTCTTCATGTCCTTAGGTCATGAAAAAATTATATCTTTTCCTGTTAAACTTTTTTTATTGTTCATTTTTTGTGTTTTTTGTGGTTTATAGAATCTGGTTTGAATTTGATTCCTTTTGTTAACATGGTAAGTATGTACTGTTTAAGTTTGAAGTGTTTAGTGTTTATTTTTTATCATTTATTTTCTAATTTATCTTTGGTTCATATGCTTCGATCTGAATCTGGTGCTCCATATTAACATGATAGGTATGGTTACTATTAGAAATTTGAATTTTGATGTAGATTGGGTTTGTAAGAGTCTATTGATATTTACAAGAATAATATAATTTGAATTTTGATGTAGATTGGGTTTGTAAGAGTCTGTTGATATTTACAAGAATAATATATTATTTTTTTATCTTGAACTTTAAATGATGCAAGATTTCATTTTCAAGTGAGGCGAAGTTTAAACGTTGATATTTGACCTCTTAGAGGACGTCTACATTTCTCCCGTAGCAATAATCCGTTTGTTATATAATTGTTCAAAAATAACTACATGCAATGTAACAAAAACTGTTATCTTGTCGCGTAACGTAGAGTAACTTCTTATAGTAGTACAAATATTTTTTTGCTATCCCACATCATCCAAACAAAAAAATAAAAGAAAAGTTCATCACTTATAAAAGTGAGTTCATCTACTTAAGGGAAAACAAACTAATAATTTACGAATTCTTTGTCATGCAAGGTAATGAACAAGTTATAACTTTTCCAGTTAAAATTTGAAAGTGCTCATTTAATTTTGATTTTTTTTTATTTTTGGATTATACAGTTCGATTTGAATTTGGTTCTCCCTATTAATATGGTAAGTATTCATGTTTAAGTTTGAAGCATTTTTTTATAAAAGTTTATAAATTTATGTAGTTTGGGTTTATAAAATTAATAATATATAAAAATCATATATTAGTATTTTATCTTAAACTTCAGATCCTGAAAAATTTAGATTTACAAGAAAAATATCGTTTGGACTTCAACCTTTGTGATTTTAAAGGACGTCGATAATTCTACTATACAAATCATGTGTTATTTATTTAATTGTTCAATAAAAACCAAGTATAGAGTAACAAAAGGCATTATTCCGTCGTGTAGCACGAGTTTACGTACTACTATATATTAACACATTACATAAAACTTTATAAATAGGCAAATATATGTAATAACTATTGTAATATTTTTAATATGGAATTTAGGGTGAATTCTTATTTTATTTCCAATGATTTCATCACTGTTGTTTTTATTTAAATGGATTTTTCTGGCATCTAGCTTCCTAAAGTTATAAAAAAATGTCATTTTTCATCCAAAAATGTTACCGCTGATAAAAGAAGTTAAACATATAAATTGACACACATACTCTTTGAAATACAAAACAATAACCTCAGTTACATAACCCTAATCGAGTAAAATTGAATTAAAACTTCTGCTTGTGTTTCACCAGCCTCGACAATAAGAAAAAGTTGCAATCAACATTAGAGCTTAACCAACCATGGACATGCTCCTTTGCTCCTATGGTTTATCGTATCTACTCCCTTACCTCATCTCGATCAGTCACTTTGCCATAAGGGGATTGTTTGCATGGCTATGATTGTCTTCATTACGCAACAGGTTCTAACCGCCACCAGACACTAGCTCCATCCTCTTCCTTCATTGATAAAGCTAACAATATTGTGATTCCGACCGATAATAAAAGTTTCATAGATGAAAAGTTGAAAGATCCAATGTAGTCTTGAATGAAACAATGATACATGAATGTATTTTTTACAACAATACGTAATCATAAATTATTTTGTTATTATATGTAAAATTACATGACTGCACCTTTTAATGATGGGTTTTTTGCATTTTAAATTAAAGGAGTTATGCTTTTGGATGAATTGTTCTAAAATGATAACTTTTTAAACTTTGGAGAGTCAAATATAAAAAATAATCATTTTGAATGAAATGACAAATGTGATTATAGAGTAAGAAAAAAAAACAGCAATTCATTCTAAAATTTAATTAAGAATTTATACTATTTATAAGCCTACCTGCTGAATTCCATAAAACGTTCATATATTTTTGACTTAGTTAAAACACGATTGTATGTATAAGATAAGTATTAATGTGTTACTTAGCTCCATCAATAATCTTTTCATATACACAAATTATATCATTTATTTAGTTATAAAAATATATATCACCATCGGCTGGCTTAGTATCATTGATTTATTAGAAAATCAGATTTGCAGACCAAGAGTGGCTCACCTAATCTGTGTGAAAAGGAATACAGAAAGTGTACATAATGATATCTCTAGTTATAAGGTTAAAGGTTCAAGTTTACACTATAAGACACTTGTTTGATTTCAATTAATGATATTAAAAGAGGTTAAAAAACATTTCTGAAACAAACACCCTCTAAGGAATGTGTTAATTCTCAAAAAGATAGATGAGTGGTGTGATTATTATGAGATTCATTAGGATTTTGTGGAGTTGAATATGATTTTGAAAATAATATTAGAGATCTTTAGGTTGCTTAGTTGTATAATGGAAAAATAAAAAAATAATCTATTATAAAGAGAGAAATGCAAAGAAAGACATAAAAAATTCATATAAAGAAGGGAGAATGTGATTTTAGCAAGTGTTTGAAAATTGTTTCAATTATAAATGGTAATGAGTCTCTATGATAGTTAAAACATGTATACATGTTTACTCGGTAATAAATCAAGTTGAAAATATACAGAAACACATCATCTATCCATCTAAAACCTTTATTTATTAGTAGGCTGTATCTAGTAATTAGTAATGATAATTTATAAATTATAAAAAAGGTTGAGCAATTTAGTTAATGACATTTTTTGTAAATATCTAATTCTTTTTATTAATATTATATATAGTAGGCCAAAAAACAAGTCTACCTTTTCCCGAGCACGCAAGGTTTCGAGCAACAAGACCCCTTGGGTTGTTACATGGTGATTTGTGTGGACCAATATAACCAAGCAATCCATCCGGAAAGAAATTTATTTTCTTATTATCGATGACTATTCACAATTTATATGGGGTTTTCTACTTAAAGACAAGGATGAAGCATTTGGAATATTTAAAAGATTCAAAGCTCTCATCAAAGGTAAAAAAGGTGCAGAATTTGAACTTTTCGAATCGATCGGGGAGGATAATTTGTCTCCCATGAATTCTTGGATTTTTGTTATCAAGAAGGAATTAGTAGACACTACTCCGCTCCACATACACCCCAATACGTTGTAGTAGAACGACATAATAGAACTATTGTTGGTACAATTTGAAGCATGCTACATGTCATGAAAGTTGCACAACGGTTTTGGGGAGAAGTTGTGAGACATGCGATCTATATTCTAAACCGTGTACCTACAAAGCATTACTGCAGAAGACCTCGTATGAAGCATACAAAGGTTCAAAACCAAAACTTCATCATTTACGAGTTCTTGGGTGTGTTGAATATGTAAAAACACCTTCAACAACAATATTAAAAAAAATTGACAACCGAAGCTCTCCCATGATTTATCTCGGTTCCAAACCCAGATCCAAAGCTTACCGAATGTATGACCCGATTCGAAACAACATACATGCGAGTAAAGATGTATTTTTTAATGAAAAACAAGGATGGAATTGGAGTAAAAAGAAAAATAATATGAGTGAAGAAAGAAAGCTTGTGACCAATGTTGAAAAAGAAGGAGTTGAAAGTTATCAAGACTATAGCCATGAGTTACCAGCCCATTCAAGTAACCAAAAAGTCTATTACGAGTATACTTGGGCAACAAAAAGTAGAACCTATGACTCCGAGAAGGCCTACTCGAACCCCTATTATTCCTAAAATAATTCAATGATTTTATTCTAGATGGAAAAGTTTGTGATGAAGACAATAGGAAAGAAGAAAGCGAAGATCATGAGCTACTCTTAACTCAAGAAGGTGAATCGGTGATTTATACCGAGGCATTCAGAGTAAAAGAGTGGGAACAAGCTAGAAATTACATCTATTGAAAAGAACAAGATATGGGAATTGGTTGATCTACCTAAGGGTCAAAAACCCATTGGTTTAAAATGGGTTTACAAAATCAAGAAGCACGCCTTGGGAATGTTCAAAAATTTAGAATTGATTTCAATGAGGTGTTTGCCCCTGTTGCACGGATTGAAACCGTAAGGTTAATTCTCCCTTAGCCGCCCGAGAATGGTGGGAGTTACACCACCTAGATGTAAAAATCCGCGTTCCTACATGGTGATCTAAACGAGACGGTTTTGTCTCTCAACCGAATGGTTTTACGAAGAAAAGAAAAGTCTACAAATAATAAAGGCCCTTTATGGGTTAAAACATGCACCACATGGTTGAAATTTGAAACTTGACAAAGTTCTAAAGTCACCTAAATTCCCTCGATGTCAACATGAAACGGTGGTTTATAATAAATTCATCAACAACAACATAGTAATTATTGGTGTGTATGTTGATGATTTAATAGTAACATGTTCAAATTGTGAAGAAATTACAAAGTTCAAAATACAAATACTTTCTTTTTATCATGGAATTGAAGTTTCACAATCCTTGAATGAGATTGAAATTAAGCAAGAAGGCTATGCTCGAAAGATCTTAAAAGACGCAAAATGGAGGAATACAATAAGTGCCCAATGAATGAGGCATGAAACTCTCCAAAGACGATATGGGAAAATCGGTAGACACCACTACTTACTGAAACTTAATCGGGTGCTTGAGATATTCAAGACCCGATCTAAGTTACTCCATTGGAATAGCAAGTCGTTACATGCAAGAGCCAAAGGAATCTCGTATGCAAGCCATAAAACATAATTTAAGATATGTAAAAAGAACTATTTCTTATGGTTTAAAATATTCGAGGAGTGGAAGTCGTCACATTTATAGATTTTGTGATAGTAGTCATGGCGTTGACAAAGATGATGGAAAGAGTACTATTAGACATGTTTTTTTGTGATGCCCCTGTAAAGTGGTGTACACAAAAACAAGGGACCATAGCTTTTTCATCTTGTGAGGCCGAGTTTATTGCCGCCACCGCTACCTCTTGGGAAGCTTTATGGCTTAGGGGTTTACTTAGTGAAGTAATCGGGTAGCCCATTCAAAAGGTTATGTTATATGTGGATAACACTTTAGCGATTTCTCTTATGAAAAACCCGGTATTTCACGGGAGAAGCAAACATATAAACGTGTGCTACCACTTCATCCGAGAATGCATTGAGAAGGGAGTAGTGTAAACTACATTTCCGGAGAACAACGGGCTGATATATTGACAAAAGCTTTGGCCCGAGTAAAGTTTGGAGAAATGCAAAAGCTACTTGGAGTAAAAGACTTGTCCACAACCAAAACGAGATTAGAGGGGTGATTGGCAGCCCATTTAATCTCGGGTTGGGTCGTTACCTCGAGTCCATGAGGCAACCAAACCTATCGAACCTATAATGGGTGGACCCGATCAAGCAAATGGTTGGAGTCCTAATCTACTTATCTGCTTGCTTTTTAAATTATTTTAAATTAGTTTGGATAATTTTAAATCCCGAAATATAAGGGATATTAATTCTAATTTAAATAAAATACTTCTTTTCCAAGTTTTTAAACTCTATAAACACCAAAGCATATGAGAGAGTTAATTGTATATTTGGTTTTCTTTGAGCAAATAAAGTTTTTCAAATCGATTGAGTTGTGATTTGAATATTGTTTGAGTGTGTTTCTATACCAATTTTCAACAGAACTTATATATTCCTTTCCTTTGCCTAATTAATATTATGTAATGTGCGTAAAAAATGTAAAGAAAAAACGAGCAAATCATGACATCATGACCAATGCACTTACAAAGAAATTTTGTTACGGTCATCAAAGTGTCTTTTACTATAATAAATGAATAATTGTATTCATTGATTAACGACTTTTTGTAAAATCAATTTATAAAATAATTATGTTTAAATAAGTTACTTAAGGCAACCTTCACTTTAAGGCAATCTTCACTTTAAGTTACTTCAAACTATAAAATCAATCCATCTACTTTACAATATAAGTTTATATCCTCTTTTTGTTTTGTATTTTCGGGTGTAAACATGCTCTCTGTATTAAACTAGAAATTCAAATTTTAAATTAAAACTAGTGTTTAACAAACTCAATGAGTAACTTTCTAATACTGGTAATATAAAACTGATTATACATGTTTGTATATTCTATGACATTTTTTACTATAAAGTTTCTGTATTTTCTTTTTCCTAAAATCAACACAACCATTAATTTTGAGGAAGCCACGGGAGTACGTAGATAGTGTGACACCCGGTAATTCCATGTTAATGCAGCTACCTCTATTAGTAGCGCTCCATTAACCCAGTTAGCTTAGTGAAGTCTTGCATGCAAGTAACGTGTCTTGACACAAAAGTATGTTCTCAAACGTTGGTGAAAAAAATGAAATATAATATTCATGAGCAATTAAATTGTGAAATTATATGATTTGTTTGCAAACGTATATGTATCGTTATTCGATGAAATTGTGTAATAAGTGATTTCGTGATACATATAAATTATACGTTGTGCCTTAAATAGATGTATTATAAGACGTCATCTATATAATATACGAAGGCTCATTTATTAAATTCAAGATGTTAGACCTCGTTAATTAGTTCGGTTCTTGTAAAATAACAAAAACCTGACTTGAAGCCAAATAAAAGCCTACCTAAGTTCCCAACTACACTATCTAGTAAAAGAATAACCCAACCCTAACCCCCATTCACCCAAAAATTATCCCCCACAACCTCCATACCCGTTTTCAAGAACAGTAGAGATTCGACAATCCCGGAGATCTAACCGTTGGATCGATGCCAAATTTTTACAGGAGCTTCTAGACACATAGACGAAGGTGTTCACCATTGGGATTTTGATTTGAAGGCTTGGAGGCTTGATTTTTATTTTTCCGAACAGAGCAGTGTGCCTTGGAAGTTTTCCGGTGGCAGCTGGCTGCGGCAAGTGGAGGTGATGGTAGACCTATGCGTTACGGACGCATGGCCGCTTGAATCACTCATTTCCGAGTTCTTTTGATATGGTTTCGACCTCCATTCGTATTTTGTCCGATTCGGGTATGGTTCGTGGACGTTTCGAGCAACGAGGATTCATCCATTAACAAATACTTACGCTAATTCGTAAGTTCTAGCGAGTCTTATACCTTTTTCATGTGATTTCTAATGCCCATGTGAAACCCTAGTTTATCCACACAAGTATCTAATCAAACAAATATATAAAAGTGAATTGTTATTATGCTTTGCCATGATGTTTTTTAACGTTTATATGGATTCAATTGTGATTAGAAGTTTCAGGATTCATGTTAGTTCTTATGTTACTAAAGATAGTAACTTTATTGATTTTTGAATGTTTTATGGTTTGAGTTATGCGTGATTGTTGATTATTGGTAGTAAGAACATGTTAGTTATAACATATTAACATGATGTAAAGGGTTGACGTGTTGTTCACAGCTTACTTAAAATATTAACTTTTTAGTTTTTTTTTTCAAAATTGATCTTGAATTCTAGACATGTTGAGTGAGATGTGAGAACATGTAAACGTTTAGTGGGTGGTTAATTAATAAGAAATAAAACCTTGTCTTCATACATTGTCTTTATTATTATGGTTGTGTGGTTAGGTACATGCTAATTGGTTCATATAAAAGTGGATTGATGAATTAAATATGATAAACAGAGTTTGATTACTTAGAGTTTCTTTGGGTTTTTTAAAAAGAATAAACTTTATTGATTTTCAAATTTGTAAAGTGAAATCTATATATGTTAGATGAAAGGTGATGATTGATTATGTGTTAGTAATGAATATTCAAGCATCTTAAAATGTTAACATGTTGAAAACAGGCACCTAACCTTAAGTCATTAAAACTTGAAGTGTTCATAGCTTACTAAAGTTAGAAACTTTATTGGACTTGTCAATTACATATTGTGTTCTACATGTGTTACATGTGTTACATGTGGTGTGATGTTCTATGATATGTTTGATTAGTCACCTAAACATGTTAGTAAGGTTAGATTACTAAAAGGGTTGTTTGTTGATCATGACTTGCTAAAAAGGGGAACTTTATCGGTAATAAAGTTTAAATATGAACCATAGGGTGCTATGTGATGAACTTTACTTTCTTATTATTACAACATGACCATAAACAAACATTAATACACTTAATGGGTCACCAACGAGTTGTCAGGTCAAGTTCAGTCAACAAAAGTCGAACTTGGTAAAAGTTGGTCAAACTTTTCATATACAAATAAGCAATGGGATTGTTTGGATGCTTAGGATTTTGATAAACCTACATGATCTTACACTCTTCAGACCTATTGTTATATAGGTTGCTGCATACTGCATTTGCTGTGCACCTGAAGGTGAGTGTCACTACTTTACTTACTTTTCTTACTTCGTTGAGGAGGGATAACATGCAGTACCTTTATTTTTGGATTAGTAAAACTGTATGATCACATGCATGTCTACTATATGTACATAGCCTTACTTTTCGGATCGTTAATTACATTACTTAGCGAGGAATTTTTTAGTAGTAATACTGGGTCTGACAAACCACATCCGGCCTGGTCGTGCCAGCATAACTGGAGGTTAAACGGGTGTTTAAGTATCCTATCATACCGTGTCTGGGAGATATTGGCTTATGTCACACCCCAACCTTGACGGCGGAAACGTCGAGGAGTGAGAGTTAAGATCGTTCACAGCCACATAACGCTACTATTAAATCCAAAAATATTATTCATAAGTTTCAAAGGTAACATTACAAACATAAGTCTCAAATAAAGAAAACATAACAAGCTTATTCATTTATTTAACTAGGTCCAATCCTAGGTGTGAACAAGCTTCA
>BJCM01061136.1:0-10584 GCA_018326385.1 Flaveria bidentis
CACCGCAATCGGATTCTCCGGCACCGTCGCCGGCGCCACCGCCGGACCACCGTCCTCAACAACCACCCCAAAATGCCCCTGTTTCACACTCGAACACACACTCCCATTCACCACACGATCGAACTCAACCCCACCAAACAAATCAAAAACAACACATTTTGCCAACACCCCATCATTCAAAACCCCCAAAGATTCAAACTTTATCAATATGGGATCCTCCGATGACCGGAGATCCAGCTCCGGCGACCGGAAACCCACCTCCGGCGACACTTTCTCCGTCAAATACGACGCATTATACGCCAATAAACCCACCACCGGCGATCGATACACATACCCCGGCAAAGGGTAGAAAACCGACGACCAATTTCCCAAATTTTGGTACACTAAAACCACCCTCGTGACGAACGGAGATTCAAACACACCCACCGGAATATCAAACTCTTTGAACCCATGAAACCCTTTTCTCCTCAGGCCACCGCTCCTCAGGCGGACGGCGGCGACGGTGATTCCGGCGAGTTCACCGGCGACATTGCCGTCGTAGATGACGCCGGTGATCGGCCGGTGCCGGGGGAGTGTTCTGAAGGCGTAATCTTGGAGAATTGAGTCGAGAGATGGTGGTGAAATTGAGGTGTTTTTGGGGGGTGATTGAGCTGTTAGAATTGGGGATTTGAAGAGTGAAATTGCAATGAATAAAGGGTAGAAGTGTGAAGGAATCATGGGTTCGAAAGATGAAAAGATTTCATAATTCAAGAATTGGTTTCTTGAGATCTTGATTGAAGATCTGGGAGTGAGTTAATGCGAGGGAGCATAACGGGTATGTCTTGAAGTTGGTGTCGAATAAATTTATTTTAACCTAAGTTAAAACTTAAAAGGCAATTTTTTTTATGAAATACATTCCATAAGTATTGTAATTTTTTACTTTTGATCTTTTAGTGAATGAGATACATTTTACTGCTCACATGTTACATTGAGGACACTTAAAAATAATTGTCTTCGGATTTTAGCTTAGGTCCGGTGTAATGGTTCTTCTCACTATGTACTTACCGCAATCGAGTGGGGTATTGTCGCACCCCACACTCACAACATCACCCTCTCATTGACGCGTCCTCGAATCACCCTTTTGTCATCACTGTTATCCGGCAAACATCCACTGTAATTTGGCGAGAAGTGCAATGCCACGGACAATGATGTTATATACTCAAGATCCTCTGCTATTCACATCAACCTCACCCCCGTTGTATGCAGCGCTACTAATAAATATGATCTTTTTATCATTTAAAAACTATTTAATTACATCCTAATCATATATATCTACATGTAGCTTACAAGATTTGAGCATTCAATCTCATGGATAGAGGGTATTCATTTTACTACTAGAACTCCCTTTGAGTACCTATTTCTACCGATATGCTATTTGACACTGTAAATTTTATATATACTTTTTATTGATAGGATCTTAATAATATGTTATTTTTCATAAATATTGTTAAATACATCTATGCAAATTTTAGTTTCTTAGCTAAACTTTAACTTTTTAGTTTTTCTACAATTTAACATGATCTTTTACATGAATATTAATTCCACCAATAATGTCTCGTACGATCTATACATAATAAATGAATGAAAGAAAAATATTGAATCCACCACTTATGAGAAATTACAATAACTACTTGCACATGACAAAAATGCAGAGTTTGCACCTAAGACTTGGGGGACTAAGGTAATATACCTGCCTACTGGGATCAAGATTAAGCTTGCCCCTCTCATTATGGTTGTTTACATACACCCGTGTGACATCATTAGGGTTTTTCTATTTGGTTTCGGGTTTATTGGGTATGGTTTATTGGTGTAAGAAATCAACCCGTAAACCAAACCAAATAAGTAATATTTAATCGGTTTTCATTTTTCGGTTTCCGAGATATTCGGGTCAAGTTAATCGGTAATCAGGTTTAGGCTAAAGCGTTAAGCTTTAAATTACGCGTTATCTCAAATGTTTGTGTAAACAATATGCATATGATCAAAAATGCGTGTATGAGATATAAATGTGTTATTAATATAAAATTTTGTTTATTATCTTGACCCGAAAACTTCTACACCTTTACGTTCACTTTATTATGTATATTCAATTGTTTAAAGCATTATAATTTTATTATTCTTAAAATTCACGGTATAATCAAAATTACGACAATGAAATATACTGCTTAGAAACCCATGATTTTTAAATCTTGTAAACGCTATCATAACACACACGTATATAAATATTGGAATGTTTCAAAAACTAAGATTCGGATTAATCAGGTTGACGTGATTCTCACAAAATCAACCCAAATACAAAACCATTTATAAAAATTTGGTTTGTTTTAATGCCATAATCGGGTTGGGCTGCTCGAGTTAGTTCTTAACCGGGTTCAGATTGATTTGGTTTAGGGCTGATATTCGGGTTTGGATAAAAAACACCCCAAGTATAAATGTGCATAAAATGGGTTGAAAGCCGGTTATGAAAACTGGTTTGAGTTAGATCAACAAAAGTCAAAACTAGTTCTTTTAGCAACCAGTTTGGGTGAAGGAAGAAACATGTTTAAAATACGATTCAAACTAGTTTAGTTTGGATTGAAATCGGTTTTACCGGATAAGGTTTAAAATGAATCTCAAACCTTCAGTTTAGGTTGGATTGAACCAATTTGAAATGAAAGTGATTTGACAACTAGGTCGGTTAAAATAGTGTTACCGGTCCCGAATTTCAAACCGTTATTTTTCATCTCTACACTCACACTGAAGATGTGTCCATATTAGGCTCGTTGATTTTATCCGTACCCGATTAACCGGCCCGACCTGATCTCACCCGTACCCGAAGAAAGCCAACTTGAACAACCCGATGTATATACTTTTTAGATTGTCCAAATTGAACAAATTACTTGTATACAAATATATATTTAAGCACATTTTATAACTTATAGAAGTAAATTAAATTAAGTCAATTAATTTTATAAGATTTCAAATGAAAACTTACTAAAATAAGTCTATTGTTTAATACTCAAAACACGTCTCGAATAACCCGAAACCGATTCATATTCGGGTCAAATTTTGAATAGACTTTCAAACCTGAAAAATTCAAATAACCCGAACCGATTAAACTGAAACCCGATCAACACCACTTGATCAAGTTTTTTAAAAAATCAATTTGGTTCGGTAACCGAACCGCTTGTTAAATCCGGTTACTAAAGACACCGGTTTGTTTGAATGGATGGAAAAAGTGAAAAACCTAACCTAACAAAAGCAGCAGTTGGAGGCTTTATGGTCCGATTTTTTCTGTTCATTGCAAGCACATCATCGATCACTAGTGAAATCGATGTTTGATGGTGCCGCATAGGTGACTGATTGTTGATGAAACTGTTCTTCAATTGCATTCTAACGAAGGAGAAAGAATTGCAGTGATATAATCATCTGTTAGGTATGAGTAGGAACATGAATATCTTTGTTTAACATCTGCAATAATCATGATGTGTTCTAAATGTTGAAAATTTGATGTCACCAATTGAAACAGTGGTCATTATTCTAAATGTTCATGACGATCAATGATGATGTAAGTGCTATACTTAATACTCTCAATCTCATACTCTGTACAATGCATAGCTTTAGTCTGTATACGTTGATGGGTTTGCGTTGATCTTGTGTTATGATATATACATGGGTTCATACTTGGTTCATACAACATCCAAGATCGCAGCACTAGCAAAATCAGGTAGAGTTACACATGCTCGGAAACTGTTCGATGAAATGTCCCACAGAGACACAATCGTTTGGAACACAATGCTCACTTGCTATACTCATTTAAGTCTTTATCAAGAAGCTCTATTACTGTTCCACCAAATGAGAGAAAATAGCAACTCAAAACCTGATCACTATTCATTTACTGCAACTTTGAGTGCGTGTGCAGGCTCGTGTAAACTCCATTATGGACAAAATATTCATGCTTTAATTGTTGTTGCGGGTTACTCTTCTTCACTTCCAGTAAATAATGCGCTGATTGATATGTATGCCAAGTGTTTGAGCCCTTGTAGTGCTAATGCCGTGTTTAAAGAGACTGAGTTAAGAAACAATGTCTCTTGGTGTTCGTTGTTGTTTGCTTATGTTCATGCTAATCAGTTTCAGGTTGCCCAAAGTGTTTTTGATTCCATGCCAAATAGGGTTAACATTGCTTGGAACACTATGATTGCTGGTCATGCTCGACATGGCAACATCAGAACTTGTGTTGATTTGTTCAAGAAGATGATGGCTGAATCATGTGACCAAGATCAATGGACGTACAGTGCTCTCATGAATGCTTCTGCTGAATCACAACAATATTATGTTGGTTGCATGGTCCATGCTGTTATTGCTAAGAAAGGCTGGAGTTGTGCAGTTGAGGCTAGCAACTCAATTCTTAGCTTCTATGCACAAATCGGTAGTCCTGCTGATGTGGTGAAGATGTTTGAGTCCATCAAGACTCTTACCCAGGTTTCTTGGAATGCTATAATAGATGCTCAAATGAAAATAGGAGATACCCACAAAGCACTTATTGCATTTCAGCAAGCCCCCGAGAGGAATGTTATTTCATGGACTTCAATGATGACAGGCTATGTTAGAAACGGAAATGCTGAAGAAGCAATAGGCTTTTTTGTAAAAATGTTAAAAAGCAGCCTCCAGCCTGATGATTTTTCACTTGGAACAGTTTTACATGCATGTTCTGTCATGGCAACACTAGGGCATGGCAAAATGATCCACAGTCTTGCAATTGTCCTTGGTTTTCATGGCTATGCTTATGTAGGAAATGGGTTGGTTAACATGTATGCAAAATGTGGAGACGTTGATGGTTCAAAGCAATCATTCGATGACATTATGGAGAAAGATTTGGTTTCATGGAACACAATGTTGATTGCCTACGGACTTCATGGTTGGGGTGAAAAAGCCCTAAAGATCTATGAAGAAATGTTAGCATCTGGCTTGAAACCAGATAAAGTGACCTTCATAAGCCTGCTAATGACTTGTAGTCACCTGGGGCTTATTAACCAAGGCCGTGCTCTTTTCAGATCAATGAGTCAGATTCACGGGATTTCTCCAGAGACAGACCATGCCGCCTGCATGGTGGATATGCTTGCTCGAGGAGGGTACTTGGAAGAAGCAAGGGAGATGGCCAATACATATAGGACATGTGACATGATTGTTGGGTCAAGTGAAGCTGTTTTTGGATCATGTTATGCACATGGTGACATTTTGTTGGGAACTAAATTGGGGGGAGAGTTGAATATGTTGCAGCCTGAACGCGAAATGAGTTATGTTGTTCTTTCAAATTTGTACTGTGCAAGTGAAAAGTGGGAAGAAGCTGAGTTGGTGAGGAAAGTGATGGCTGATAATGGGGTGAAGAAGACGCCTGGTTGTAGCTGGATCGAAGTAAAAAACAAGGTGACGGTTTTTGTTGCTGGTAATAGTTTATGTGCATGCAAAGAAGACATGTCTTCCATTCTATACTTGCTTGAATACCAATCGAAGAATCCATGATGGTGGTAGGTGATATATATGCTTTCATTCTCTTTCGTTACCATTTACATTGCATGTTTTATGTGTGATAAGTAATATTGACCAGTTTCAGTGTCCAGAAATATAGAATACTCTCTTATATCATTTAATTCTTTGATAATTAATAAATACTTTGTTGCAGCTTTTTTACCATTTTCTAGTTTAATATCCCTTTTTCTTTCTTCTTCAATGGGTATCGAAACTGTCTGTATTACTTCACTGGAGTCAATGGGTTTTTGTAATTCATGACAAAACTGTCTGTTACTTCACTGGAATCAATGGGCTTTTGTTGATTCATGTTTGGGCTAAAGGCTAATTTGTGAATTTTATGCAGTTTTTTTCTTTTGCTGATGTTGGAGGGTTTTACCTTGTTAATTTGTGGTTTAGTATGGTTTCAATAGAGATACTGAATGGTTATTTCATCTTTTTTCATTCCGGTATGATCTTCCCCCTCATAGGCTAAGCGGTCGGGTCATGGGTCTTGCACTTCACTTGAATAGTTCTTTTTAAATAGCAAAGTCAAGAACCAAGCTGACTGAATTGAATCACTTGTTCTTATTTCTTTTACTCTGCTCATATTCTACGAAGTTATTTATTAATGTTCAAAATCATCCTTTCCTACCAGATAAATAATAACATCTGAACAGAAATTTTGGAGATTCAAATCTAACAAAACTCTCATGGAGCTGAAAGATCACCAACTTGGTCAGTAAAATTAAGTTTCATTTTCCATTTTTCATCACTTCACCTATAGAAGTAAATAATCATTAATGCTTTTGATGCAGCTTGCACACTAGCAAGAAGAATTTGGCCTAAGTTCCTAATAAAAGTCACAAGGCCGAAAGGTGGAAACTGAAGCTGAACATCTGAATGAACTCTTTCTCGAGTTAGCTGTACACTTTGTAATTTCTGATTGGCGTTCAATTAATCTACTTCCAGCAATCTGCATATGTTTAATTAGTATTTTGCTACATTGCAGAACTCACAAAACAACAAAGTGGGAAAGTGTCGGTACTAGGCGAAACTACTCGAATTGTAAAAGAAATGGTTTATCAGATCAAGTCTTTCAAAAAGGAGAATGCAGCTTTGCTATCCGAATCACAACATGTGAGGCTTATAACAAACCACCTACTCATATAATTAAACGGGTCGGATATAAGTAAACAGGCCTAAATAATATTGCTTGTTGGGCAGGTGACAGTTGAAAGAAATGATGTTGGACATTGTTGAAATGAGCTACCTCAGATTTACTTTCTTGGCTTCAGCCTCAAACATGTTTTGGTTGAGATACCTATCTAATTTGCTGTTTTTTAGTTGGCTTTGACCACTAATATGCTTTGCTATTCTATAATTCACTTGTTATTTAGATCATCTAAAGATCTTAACAAACATGAATCACATGTACAACATACTGTGTACAAATCATAGTTAAAGAAAAGATAAAGTATTCAAAGGGACGTACTTTTTTAGAAATAAATGTTATTCTAACTCATTATTGAATACTAGCTTGTTATATGATATGAATTCTTATGTTTGCTTTAGCTATACAACACATGACAATATAATCCGCATCAAATTAACAAACTGAACACCAAGAAGAATGGTTATGGAAAAACATATATATCAAATTTCGGGTGATGCCACCAACTACCAAGTACCACTTAAAGTAGTTAAAGTCCTCTCATATTGGCACAAAAGGTATTCAATGTTGTACACTCTTGAGAAATTATGATAGCTACTTACATGTAACAGAAACACCAAAAAGGAAAACAAAAAGTTAACTTAGCTGAAACTTAGAAGCCTATGAACTTGTCAGAACACGGTTATTTACACACACTCGTAGACTCGTCAAAATCTTAGTCAATACCCGAGCAACAAATCTGTTCAACCCAAATTGGTTTGAAGCTCTACTCAATTGTTTTTTCACTAACCCATCCAGCATCAGGACTCGGACTCCTAACGGTTTCTTTTTCATACTTACAATTAGAATGAAGCTTGGGACATGAACCAACTAGATCCATACTTGAACATCATCGTTGAGCAAAGCACATTATTTGCCTGGTTTTTGGATAAATTCGGTAGTTCTGCATTAGTCATCCAAGATTGTACGTAAATCTTATAAAAAGCCAAATATGTTTTATAGAAATACATTGTTATTATTGCATCAGTATAGGTTTTTTTACATATTGACATACTAACTCTTCAGAAGATTCATAAAACAGAAATATTTTCAGGTTATTTTTGTTTCAGTCACGTCTAAAAAAACTTCAAATCTGATGCGATGTATGTAGACAGTAAGTCAGTAATTAAATCAAGCTTGAATTTGACATGTATCTTAATTGTATGATTACACACGATTCCTAAATCATATACAAATTAGCGTATGCTCTAAACCCTAGTTAATTAGAAAATACAAGTCTACAAGATTATCATGCCGCTACAACATAACAGAGAATACGTGAAAAAGATGAAGCTACCCTCGCCTGGTCACGCGCCTGCCGATATCTACATCCATGAGCCTTGATGAAGTTCTGGGTGCAGATGATGATAATCCAACTGATTCTGGAATGTCGAGATCAACCTTCACTGATGGCCCGGCCATTGCTCGTTTGATATCGGTTTCATTTAGTCTTCTCACTTGGAATTTTGCCTTTTCAACCTGTTGATGAAAGTACAAAAGGTATTAACAATATTGGTCTTGCTTCAAATGGAGGTGGTGAAACGACTGGGTCGGATAGACCCCCATAATCCTTTTGACAATAATAAATTTTAAAAATAGAAGTTTTGATTAGAAAAACTATATTATTACATCAAAGTTTTTTTTTTAAATTTACATGTTGCCTTTTAGCTCAAAAAATAATATATATTACTGATTTGACCAGTTAAAAGGCGAAACATAACCCAGGTCAAACCATCCACAACGGATGGATTAATACTGGTTCTGTGACAGAGTGGCAGCTGTAGGGTGTTTTAACATTTAACAGATGCTTAACTTATTAATTCATATGCACAAACAAACACTGTATTTTTTGGGCAATATAGAGGAAAAAAGTAAGAAACTGAAGGAACAAATAAACTTACTAGTTCAAGATGATGAGTGGTTGCATGTGCTTTAGAAAGTCTTCTTCGCAGTTCATCCACCTTTTTCTTCTCGTATTCCTGATTTGAAGTTGCGTTCACTTTTTCATCTACTTGCTCATACAATGCTGCAACAATAATACAAAATAATATTTAATAAAAAGAACAGTACTGCTACTAATAATGATATCACTGCATCAAAGCTTGTGAAACATAAATTTAGAAAAACAAAAAAAACTCATTAAACATAATGGAATCGAGAAATTGGCTGATCTAAACCAGTCTGATTCAGTTAGAAAATTGTAATAAAAAACTTAGGGTTTTACATTTTGAGAAATACAAATATAAAAAGGCCACCATTTCAACTTTGGAATATAGAACACTGAAGGAAAAAAAAAGGGTTCAGTGTCAGTTTCAGGCTGAGCTAAGAACAGATTTTCAACATCCAAAGGAAGAACCAATTATTAAGTACTTTAGAAGAGAGTCTCAAACCATAGTAGATATAATCAATGTTAGGTAACGAGTAGATCACTTTAGCAAGAAATGTGCAAAATAGAGTTATTCGAGGCTAAAAAATGTAAAAAAAAATTGGGACGAAGGGAGCAATAAAGGAACAAAATGGTAGCTACTATATATGATAATCCTATAAGAGCATATATATATAATTCTTCTATTCAGTTATAAATAGTAAGCAGACACAAGAGGATAGACTTGAATCACAAGTTTCCTTTTTATCATATTTTTTCTAGAAAGTGCCATTAATAAACCTCATTTTCTAGGAGAATATAAAATCTTAATAACTTAATCGCTAAATTGCAGGCTTTATCAATCATTTCTTTCGTTTCTAGTACTTGTAAACTAAACCAATCAAGCTGGAGGTGGTAATTTTGACATGTTTTCTTAACGATTCACTTTGGGTGTGTTTTATAAGACCACTGATTTGCCAACTCAAATAATTTAGCTAAAAGGAGAAACAAGTCAGATGGATCTCTATTTCCAAGGCATGTAACCTCCCAAATCATTCTTGTTCAAAGATTCAGAGTATACTGTTTCTATAATCAAAATTGATAACTCATTTATTTCTAAATACTTATTAGAAAGGACAAAATGTGATGCCCGTCCATTTCGAGCCAAACTAGACTATGGCCTTTCTCAACCTGGCTTGTTACCCAAGCGCTCATATTTCAACCTATTAAACACGCACATAACATAGCAATAGAGTAGTGAGGGGCACCAAAATGCAATACATACCCGTGAGGTTGGATAGGACCCAAATCTGAGTTGGAATATCATAAAGCTTTTTTGCCAATGTAAGGGAGGATCTCAAGATCTCTCGAGCCTGACCCGTATCATGAAGAGCTAATGCAAGATTTCCAAGAACAGTTAGATACTGTGACACGAGCTGAAGATTTCCTATAGTCATATGTGTTGTCTGCAATCCACTCGCCAATCGAACCCTGCATTAGAGGTGTATACATTTAGCGTTTATAATATGATTAATGGAATTATATTATTGCAATAATAACCTGTTTGATCAAGAGATCAAATATAACCCAAATCAGCCAACTTATAGGTTCACTCCCTAGGTTCATCTATCTCTCAACGGGTCCAAAGGGTTTAATGAAAAATGGCTTAACAGGTGACACCGGTCAAATGGGTTAAAAATAAACCAACTGTATTTTTAATGCATACATGATAAAATTATTATAATATTTTATTAAGGTTTGATTATAATGAGCCTGTTAGATTGTAATTCTTTGTATTAGCTTGTATTTGTATGTTTAGTGTTGGATATGTTAAGTCTTGAAAGTAGAGGGACTTAATGTGTAAATAGTTAGTTCTACTAACACTATAAATAGGTGATTAGTGTGTGTATTAGATGTATCACTTGATAATTCACTTAATAAACGTTCATTGCACTTTGTTAGTTAATTTTGTTTCTATCATTTG
>BJCM01061168.1:0-14173 GCA_018326385.1 Flaveria bidentis
CCTTGATCTATCTCTATAGATCTTTATTCCCAGAATATAGGCGGCTTCACCAAGATCCTTGATGGAGAAACAACTTCCAAGCCAGATTTTTACACCTTCCAAGGTTGGAATGTCATTTTCAAATAGTAGTATGTCATCAACATACAATACTAGGAAAGTGATGATGCTCCCACTAGCTTTCTTATATACACAAGCTTCATCAGCGTTCTTGATGAATCCAAAATTAATTACCTTTTCATCAAAACGGTGATTCCAACTTCCATAATGGTTAAATTAATCATTTTTTGTATATTTATGTTGCATTTGTTTTAATGATTCAATTTTTTACGACTAACCTTTAACACTACCCCTTTTAAATATACAAATAAATACGTTCTTTTTTTGGAAAAAAGTATCAAGTATATTATCTACCAACTTTAGTAAAAATAACTAAAAAGGACCCGTGACAACACCATATTCATCCTCAACAAAATATTTTATGTTTCTTTCTTCTATTAAATAGTAATATTATTATTAATAATGTTATATAAGTTTTTTTAGATTAAAAATAGTTTTTATAATAAATTAAGAAATAGATATTTTATTAATATTATTTCTAAAAAATTAATTTTTATAAAATTATTTTTTTTCTAATACATTAAACATTTTAAAAAATACGAAATATGTTAAAATTGATGTTTCTAGAAAGTAAATTTTTTGTAAGCCAAAAATAGTTAAAACTGAAAATTATAATAGGTAAAATTTTAATATGATATTTTTTGAAACAATTTGTTTGAAACAAATTGTTTATTTCTTTTATGAAAAAAACAAAAAAAATCTAAAAACAAAAAACTTTAAAGTTGATATCATTACTTTAGTTTGAATTATATCTTATACTATGTTTTATAATTAATAAAAATGTATTATATTTTAATATTTAATTTATTTAACACGTGCAGACGAGTTTAATAAAACTAGTTTTTTTAACATAAATATACGACACTGCTTCGAAGATCGGGCCCACCTATTCGTTTCACAGCCGTGACTACACACCCAACTCCTTCTGGAGGAACCTCGATACTGGAAAATTGCTTGATTCAAATTAGAACATTTAATCATAGTACGAATTGAATACATGATCGTATTTAAATGTTACGCGTATCTAATGTTAGGGCTAATAATCAATAGTCATAACCAACACTATGTTTCGGAATTCGTCTAAAGTGAGAAAGGCAAAAAAGTGTAAGGAAAAAAATGAGAAGTTGTATTCTAGAGTTTTTTTAATAGAATGAAAGTTAAAAAGTTATGTCCCTGAGTTTAGTTGCGGAGGTTAGTGGAGACCGGGGTGCCACCGTCCCCCCTCTTTTTTTCGTCGGCAGTGTTAAATTTTAGTTCGGTAGTGTAAATTTTTATATAAATATCAAGTTCGTCCCCTCTTAAAAAAAATTAATTTCGTCCCCGCCCCCTACGGTTTCACTCAAACTCCGCACCTGCCCGAGTTCACTTATGGAAAAAAAAAATAAAGGAAATGAAAAGAAGATAAAAGATAAAATTAATTCTTCCGATTCGAAAGGAAATTGATAGTAAAAGAAAAAAAAGAAAAGAAAAAAAACAATTTTTTTAAAAGCAAAGTCGAAAACATAACGTAAAACTACATGAGTTTCACACATACGTGGACCTTAATCAAATAACCCTTAATCCAACAAGAACCCCATAAACCTAACCTCCAAAACCCATACCACCGCCGGAAACCTAAACGCCGGCGAAAATCTCCGACGATGATATCAACAGCTAGTCGTCTCCGACGTCTACTACCACATTTATCATCTTCACCATTTTCTCGACCACAACAGCAACCCCTCAGCCTATTCTCCTCCTCCTCCGACCACCGTAGCTGCCGGAATCCCCCCTCATTCGCCGATGATCCACACAACGGAAGCCTCGTTTACCAACACACCCTCAGAACACAACGTCCTTTAACTATTCAGTGGCGAAAGGAGCTTGCAAACTCCGCTAGCTTCATCGGTACTGTTAATGCACCGCTTAAAACGTTCACCTCGACGGATGGTGTATTTGGTGCTTATACTCGACTGAAAGTTGAGCCTCCGTCGGGATCGAAGAGATTCATTACGTGAGAATTCATTACTGAGTTGTAAAATCTGGTTCTGATGCTTTTAGCTTTCTAGGGTTTTAGGTTTTGTGATTTTCGTTGCTGCTGTTTGATTATATGTGTTTTGTGATGATTATGGCCTTTTTACTGATTCTGATTATGTTAATTGATATCTTAATCTTCCATTTGATGTTGGTGTCTCATGGATGATTTACTCTGTTCCTGAATAAGAGTATACAAATTTAGGAAATGTTGTAGAAACATGTAATGTTGAGGGGTGAAATTTGGGGCGAACAGCTAGAGTGTGCAATTTTGTGATCTTAAGTTAACTTAAACTGCAAATTGGGGTTATAAATCACAAGTGAGATAAAATTTTATAAGTATATAGTTGCATGTTGTTTCGTGTGGTAGAGTTGAGGTCTTGAGGATGTGTATTTTTGGATCTTCATTGTGGAATTGAAGCATTAGATTATACCAATGATATATGATTACCTTATGATGATCATTCAAGCGGAATTCTGTTGGTTCTTGATTGTAGTCTGTCTTCTGCAAGTTGCTAGTGGGAAAACTTAGTTTTGTGTTCTCTGCAGGGTATTTTTGGACATGTGGGACAATATGGCGGAGTTATCTATTCAACATCTAAAACCAAATGACTATGTATATGTTTCAGGGTATCTGAAGTCGTGGACCAAAGCTTTAGACGATGGAAACATCATATATTACCCCAAGGTTTGTATGCAATTGTAAATTTGACCAAATGAGGGATCCAAGACTGAAGAAATAATCTTATAGTAGAAGTGAAATTTTTATCATCTTTTGTTCATATTCTCAAGTCTTCTAATTGCAGGTCCTTGTGAAAGAAATAAACTTTGTTGCAAATAGCAATCAAAAGATTAACAATACAGAAGGTAAGTTCCATACAATTTCATTTTATACATATGATATAGCCTTCTTATGCTTGTAGTTTATGTTGCAGAACAAGAAGAATCAGCTTCAGAAAAACAAAGAAAACGGCTTTATTTATGGCAAGTGTTCTTTGCCAACCCATACGAATGGCAGGATTTAAGAAAACGTAAGGTCAACCCAAATCAACCTGACTTTAGGCACATGGGCAGTGGTGAAGCTCTTTGGCTTCGCCCACATGATCCACCATGGGTTACAAGACAACTACAACGACAGGATTCTAGAATGCGTGACATGGGTCTTCGTTCTTCAAGGACGTTGGATAGCTTCCAGTTATAACTATAAGTATTCTTCGAGGTATAAAAGTTAAAAAAGGTGAGTCGATTAGTTTTGGGTAGAGGTGGAAAACAGGCAAACATGTTAATATGTTATGGTAGAGATGGTTATTTTCTGGATCACGGTGAGTGAGTTGGGCCACAAGCACTTTTTTCTCTTTTCTTTTTATTAAATTTTACATAACTTGTACAATGATAAATTTGTTTATAAAGTAAATCAATATACGGGTTTTATGCATTTGAATACATTTTGATTCGTTTGCTTAAGGATCTAATTCAAATAGTCTGCATATTCATTAGTCTCGTAAACCAGACGTGTTACATGTCAATGTGCATATCCTGTGTACTATCATTGATTTGGGTCCTGTCATTTGGACGCGTGATACACAACAATTGTGCTCTGTGGTTTTTATACTGTCACTGTGTGAAAGTACGCCAAAACCTTTTGTTGTTTCGGGTCAGGTGCTCATCGTTTGCTCAGAAGTAGTAGTCGTTTTAATGTTTGAGTTGGAGTCGTTAAAAAAAATACTAGTTGGGTGAGGCTTTATATGCCGAGGTTATTCAACAAGCTTGATTAGGCTTACGAGTTTCAACTGGCCTATATGTTATTTTTATAAATATTATATCATTTACATAAAATATATATAACTTTAAATAATCCCATCATTCATTTCTTTGGTAGTGCTGGTTCATGCTGTTACAAGCAACCATATCATACCGGACGATGATATAAATATAATATAGTTATAATATAAAGAATTACACAAAAAAGTTAAAATAATGTATATTTAAAGATAAATAACCTCATAGGGTTGTCGAAACATTGAACCGGTAAGATTCTTTAAAGTTGACTTATGTTAGATTCTCATGAGTCAACTTTAACCGTTTAGATGTTTACGTTCTTAAATAAAATGAAAACAAAGAAACGAGTGACTTTTATCTTGAATTTTATTATAAACAAAATTAACTAAAATTAAGTAAGAAAGTAAAGAAATTTTCATATTATATATACAAGATTGTTCTTTTACTTATCCTCGTATATTTGTTTTTTTAATTATACAATAAAATTTGTATTTAGATAAATGATGGGATGACAAAGTATATTATTATTGATGCATTTTTAAACAACTTTTAGTTCCTAAAAATATAGTAATAAGTAATTTATGCCAAGTAACTGTAATTATCCAAATTAGGATTAAAACTTACACGAATACAATTGAGTGTTTTCCAAATATACGATAAACTTTCACTAAACAGAGCCAAATATGTTGTTACAAAATATGACGTAAATCACGAATCCAAAGTACAACAAAACTGTACTAACATTGTTCCAGTTACAGAAATTAATTTTTTTTATAATACAACATTCGTTAGGTAAAGAAAATGTAAAAAAAAAAACATCTAAAATAGCTAAATACCCATTTAAGAAAATGATATACTCATTTTTAAAATCATTAAACTCAAAAACATTTATTTGCATGATGACATATAAAAACCAAAAAGTATTGGATCATAATTCAAGTGTTAAACATAGGCCAATTTCAAACATCCCTCTAAATCCACACAATATCATAAATCCTTAAATCAGGTTTTGATATCATTATACATCATGCATTGAAAACCCGTACTTCAAAGATATATGATATGTTATAAGATTATAGGGATATATGAAATTACCCGTAAAAAATCATGTGTATTTTAATGTACTCTTACAAAGAAAATACTTAGTTCTTGACCATCATCAGCACCTTCAGGATTAATCATATGAAAAGCCTCAGAATCCTTACTTCCGATCACTCTCTCAAATCTCGCCCTCATGTACGTCAACTCGCCGTCGACCGCAGTCTCCTTCTCCGACAGCCCCGGGAGCACTCCGGCGCCCATCGACACGCCTCTAAGTGACTGCATAACATGAAGCTCATCATCTGTCATTTGCTTCCTCCTAATAGAATACCCATACTTCCTCCCATTACAATACACCCCCCACACAAACTCCTCCAACACCTTCTTTTTACTCGTTTTCGTCTCGCTCTCGAACGACAAACGCACCACGTCCGACACCATCTCCTTCTGGAACGCGGTCGAGCTCATGGGGAGCTCGATCACGAACACTGGGAGGCGGTGTGGGTCTTCCTGAATAGCTAGGGTCACCCGCCCCCTCCTGTGACCAAACAGAGTCCCAGTGGTCGCGTGGTCCGTTAGTAACGGGTTCCTAGGGCGGCCTAGGAGTGTGACCATCTTGCAACCGGATGTTAACATTGGGAGAAGCTTGAACATGCGAAAAATGCCGCCAGCGCCACCGCCGATGCCGCGGGTCTTTGATCTTTTTTGTGATCTAGTTGTGGTGTGTTGTAGCAGTGATGCTAAAGCTGGATTCTCCATTTGATGAAATGGGCTAGAGTGAACAGGAGGCATGATGTATGTTATAAAGATACAAAACAAGTTATGATGAAATGTTGGTGGTATATATAGAAATAGAACTATAGCATGTTTGGTTTATTTGTTGAATATATGTGTAAGGGTCATAATAATAAATGTATTTAAATAACTCACCATATAGTTGACATGTTAAATTTCCTAAACGTATAAAAGAAACATTAAAAAATCACACTGAATCGATTTTGGTATATTAAAGTCTAATGATTAAGATAATGTCAAAATACGGTTATAAAATATGTAATATTGTAATGCAAAAGAAGTTATTTTACTTCATTAAAATTTAATGGATTTAAGATGTAACAAGTTATTGTATTAGATGTTTTTTCACAAGTATATTATTGCAACCCTAGATTATAATTTGTCAAATAATGTTGAGTGAGTTCTGTTTTAAAAAAGAAAAAGAAAATGTGTCTATATTATGATATTCACCTACTAGTCACATTGAATCCTTACAAAATTCGACAGGAAAAATACTAAAAAGGTTAAAAGAGCAATCCAAAATGTTTTAATTTGTATTAAAATATTTAGTCCGAGCTTTAATTAATATTGTTATTATTTGACTTCGTGGAGAAAAGAAAATACGAACCTATGTTCTAGATGTAAACACATGTTATTATGCTCTTAATTATTTAATATAAAAAATTACTTTCTCTCCAAATTGTTTTAAATGTTTTTTGATTTCACCATTGTAAGCTCAAAATTAAAGCAATAAACGATCCAAATAAGAAGGAAATAACTTTATTTATTTATTAAAAAACCCATTATAATATATGGAATATATTCAATATATTTTCTAGTTGTCATTTGGAATATATTTCATTTAATTGGAAAGGCAGAAAGGTGCTAAAATAGGGACGAATTGGTCCTACTTGGTTAGAGCTATAGGCAGCCTAACTAAAATGCCCACATGCATCGACTACACTCTTTACGTAGCACTTGTACCAAACCACCTTATGATCCACATACTTATCGTCATATCACAAACACTTCTTTTTCTTTACGTTCTCGATTGCGTGTTATTAGAACAACACTGTCAAACGGAAAACATACGTACCAGATGTATTGTACAAATATAAAATTGTGATTATTTTAGTGTGGGCGGAACTCACAATGGTCATTAATCATCAAAAGAATAAGGTTATTATTAAAACAAGTATATATTTCTTTTTAGTTTTCTTCAATTACATTGAAAATTTTCGTCGGTAGAGTACCTTTTCTTCTGTTACGACGTACTCTTAGTTGAAAATTTATGATTCCAGCGCAATGATTTTAATTAACTTGTCTATGCAATGTAAACTTGATTTGATTGTTTTCTTGTATATATTATGATTCATAAAGTAAGGAGACAAAAGGTGGGTGAGAGGGTCCAAAGGTTGATGTGACCAAGTTCATAGGATGAAAAATAAATAGAATTGGGAAGTGAGGAGTGAAGATGATGGAGATTATAAGAGGTGGTGGTTCGACCACACAAGCTTTGTGGGGAAATTTTGTGATAAATAAGAATGGAGAGATAAAGTTAAATTGTTAGATGGGTATCGTCCGCTCTCTTTAATAAAACCAATAACTATTAAAGTTTAACTTTTAAACAAAAAAGATATTATTAGAATTTTCATTTTATATTATCTAAAGAAATGGATAATACTTTTTTAATAATATATTTATGGTTTTAGGGTTAAGTTTTAAGAAGTTACACTTAATTCTTAGTGTTAACTCAGTTAATGGATTAGTTCTTGACATTAACTCGTAAAAATATTTATTAAATCTTACTGAAATGATCATCTACACCTCTTATCAAAAGAATATACGTAAAAAAATAAAAATTTCAAAATGATCTCCCTCTCCCCTTCATCTTCTTTAATTTGATTTGAAAACATTAAATTTTGAGACATAGTGTGTGTTCCAATTTTCGCACGTAGAGTTCGGCAACAATTGACAAGTGAGCTTAGTTTTCTAAACAATTAACCTTTATAAGACTACAACTATTTTAACCCGCATGTGATCTAGCGATACCAAGGTGTGTGGAATAAACATCTGTCTTCATGTGATCGAGGATTGAAATTTTATGATGGACAAAAGGTGTTGATTTAAAAGTATAATTAAAAGGTGTTTGATTTAGTCGTTCTATTGAAAATAAATTGATTTTTATTTGAACTTTGTTTTTTTTATAGTATGAGTATTATGATAATTTCATAATCGTTTAGTAGATTTTTTTTGTTTTAATATATACATATTAAGGCCAAAACTGTTATAACTGCATACATTAGGGACTCTAAGTATAATTTTTAAATTTTAAGATTGAAACTATCTCATGAAAATAGAATTACGAAATAATGTTTTAAGTTTAATAAAAATATCTTAGATAACGTAAAATACACAAGATAGAACAAAAAAAGGTACGATATTTAGGTCCATATGAACAGTGGTGCTTTATCCGAACATTTTAACATGGGATGTTTGAAAACCCATTGGCTTTATTTTATACCTTTTCTCCCATTCCTATTCTCATTAGGTGCACTATATCCTTTCGATCTCAATAAAACAATCATATACCAATAATTTAGTACAACCTCAATTATTTGTTTTTGGCCTTTTATGGTACTTTCAAAAACATGTAAAAACAAATTTACATAATGTGTATAACACTATAAAAGATACTTGTAGATATGTTATGTTATACTAAAGTTATTTGATGTATTTACATACTAGACATAATTATGATTATATGAAAGAATTCTCATAAACGTCTCACATAATCTTATAATGTCATATTGTGAGTTGTTGACATGTCTATCCGTATTTCTACTGATTTCAATTCAATTTTAATTTACGATTTACCTAAAACTATTATGAAAATTACGATAATAAACGAGACATGTAAAGAGACGTGAAATGTATATTTTTTTTTGAAAATAGTGTAATTTCTAGACGGGGCGTGTTATAGCAACACCCTCTTAGATATCTGGACACCCTCCTTACGGCCCGTAAGGCGTGCTATACATCATATCAATCATTCAATTATCTTACGAGTGGTGAAGTTTCTTACGGCCACAATTTTCACGGCCCGTAATATGTTTTACGGACCGTGAGAAATCAAGTTAACGGCCTTTGAAATGTTTCACGGGCCGTAGTGTTTGTCGATTTTTTTAATTTTTTTGACGCGATGTAATATTCTTCGATTACGGTGTAATTTTGTATTTATTACATTATTTGACGCGATGTAATATTTCTCGATTACTGTGTAATTTTGTATTTATTACATTATTTGATACGATGTAATATTCCTTAATAATTATTTGAGTCGACGTAATATTCTTTGTAAAACACTATATAAATCGTCAAATTTTAATTCATGTCATATCGATAAATTCAATATTTGTATACATTTTATTAACTATGTCAATTTGGGATAACAATTATTTATTTGGTTCGGATTCTAACTATTACCCCGTCGAGGGTTATAGTTATTACGGTGACGAGTGTGATAACTTTGGTGAATAGTACGGTGATAAAGTTGGAAGCTTCGGCGGTAACTACGACGGTGATGACGACGACAATGGAGGTGATAATAGCGGATATGAGTATGGTGATGGTTCTGAAAAAAAGGGTGATATGACACGAATCGGGTTATTACGTAATTCATATGTTTTTTTAAGTTATTTGATATTAAATAATCATTAAGTTTTGTTATTTGATATTAACTAATTATAATATTTTAAAATTATTAGGTTTTTCCATCTCGTGAAGAATTGGTTGATTGGGTTAGTAATAAAGTTGTAAAAATGGATATGTTATTGTCACGAAAAGGTCGAGATAATATAAGTGGGTCGGTAGTTAAAATATGGTTAAAATGTGATCGTGGTGGAGTATATAAGGAGCACCCACTCTTAAAAACATTGGCAAAAAAAATACAAATTATCAGTTTGAATTACAAGGAAAATATCAAATAAAAAAGGTGGGTGAATCCTAGTTATTGTAGATGATTCTCATAATCATGAAGCCGATGAACACCTCGAGGGGCATGCATACGCAATAAGGCTCACTAAAAAAGAGATTTGTATGGTAAAACAACTTACAGAGCAAAATATTGATCCTTGAAATATTTTAGTCACACTAAGGGAGCAAAATCCTAAAAACATGTCAGTTTTAAGAACGATATATAATGTCCGCACGAAAATAAAAAGTTTTAGCAGAATCGGAGAAACTCCGATGCAAGTGTTTTTTACTATACTACAACAAAATAAATATATTTACACCCTCACATACATGAAGCCACAAATACCGTAGACGGGGTTTTTTTATACATTTCACATTTCACACCTTATGGCGGGCCTACCCGCATGTGTTGATAATAGACACAACGTATAAAACGAACGTCTACAAAATGTCATTTGTCCAAATGGTTGGTGTGATATCAACACTGAAATCGTTTACTACTGTTGCTCATGCATTCATCAATTTTGAACGTCAGATTAATTTCAAATGAGTATTAGAACAACTAAAAGAAACTTTAGAGCAAAAGTGTATAGAACCCCGTGTTATACTTACCGACAGAGACCTTGCTTTGATGAAAGCGTGTGAAGATGTATTTCCAAATGCCATGAGACTACTTTGTAGATGACATATATTGGAAAATATTATTAAAAACTGCAAGACGAGTTTTTCAAATGATGAATGGGGGGCTTTTGAGTATTTGTGGTCGGTATTAATTAACTCTGTCACGCCTGACATATTCGAGTACAATTTTGACCATCTTTATCGAAAATTGGTGCCAAAACATTCAAGTAAGTTTTATATTGTTATTGTTATTCTTATTAATATTATTATTTATAATTTAAATAATCAATTTTATTTAAATTAGGAGTTTTGATGTACCTAAAAAATAACTGGTTGGACCCTTATTGTAACACCCGGTTATTTATTTATTTTGAAGCCGACGAATGAGGAAAAAGAAATAAAGTCCAAAGTCGAGGGACCAAACTAGTCAACGAGAGAAAGTTGGGTATGTGGTGATATTTGTAGGGAGAGGGAAGCCATTACCCTCTCCCCACACTCACATTTTCAGCCAAAAGAAAGAGGAGAAGAGAGAAAGAAGAGAAAAAGGGAGAAAATTGGTTCGGGTTGATTCGAGTGAGCAAAATCATTGAGAAGCGAGTCAAATCGAAGCTCTTCTCGTTGTGGTCGTTTTTGTGAGTTCTAGGACCCCTCTTTACACGTTTTTGAATGATTTGGGGCTGGAGCACATCTGAAAATCGGGTTTTTGATGAGTGTGTGTGTTGACCCGTTTGTGTATGTGCGTATATGTGTATGATTTGTTTGGGTCTTGCTTTTGAGCTTGTGTGTACTTGAATGGTGCGTATATGTGTATGATTTGTTTGGGTCTTACAAGTTGGTAACAGAGCCAAAGTTTAAGTGAAATGGGTAAATTTTCAGAATAAACCTTAACTTAAACTGAGAATGGGACGGGATGGGAAGGGATGCCAATCTGAGTAGCTGCGTGCCATCAGGTATTTTCGTAAACTTAACCGGTATTATGTGCGCATGTTATGTGTTCTGTGTTGTTTGTGGATTTAAATACTGATGTATTCAGGATAGGTAATGCTCGGGGTGTGAAGAATAAAGTAAGTGGCTAATCACAACTAGCCACTGTAATTAGGGACTTACTATACTTGACATAAACTGAGCTGTTCCCTTGAATGACCGTGTTGATGATTGAATCTTTCAGTGTGCGTGTGAATGGCCGGTGGTAGATCTTCGAAAGCTTCACGTGGTGGAGGTCACGGTGCTGAACCGCGACCCAAGAGGGGAAGACCCAGAGTTGAAAAGGTGGTTCATGAAGAACCAGAGACCCCTCATCTGGAGGGTGGCGACGAGAGCGCCAATTTGAGAGCCCCAGTAAAGGAGGCTGTTGTTGAAGAAGTTCACTAGGTCATGCAAACGATCTTACCGTCTGTAGTGACTGAAGTTATCAAGGCAGTACGGGAAGGGGAAAGGAAAGAGAGAAACAGGTCCTGGGGAGGACGGGAACAACCGGAGCCGAAAACGGTTCTCTCTGATGATGAAGAAAATGAAGAAGAAGAGCCCGTGCAGGAGGTGGCACGCGGCTGTAATTATGGGGCATTTCAACGATGCAAGCCCTCAACCTTCGATGGAAACGACACTGCTGCTGCTGCTCACTAGTGGGTGAGAGAAATAGAAGCCGTCTTAAATATCAGCGAGTGCCGGGAGGACCATAAAGTAAAGTTTGCTGCCCATTCCTTTGTGGACTCGGCTCTGTGCTGGTGGGACAATATAGTCCAAGCCGAGGGTAGCAGGGCCATTGGGAGAATGAGATGGTCTGAACTGAAAAAGTTGGTGATTGAGGAGTTTGTCCTCACCAGGAAATGGATAAGGTCGAAAGGGAGTTCTTGCAACTAGAGGCGGGAACCATGACCCACCAACAATACACCACCAGATCCAACGAGAAGGCACGTCTGGTGCCGGATCAGGTGACACCTCTGTCTCAAAAGATCAAGAGGTATATTCAGGGTTTGCCAGCGGATATTCGCAGGCACATGATTGCCGCCCGACCGAGCACATTTAGGTCGGCGGTGGATTTGGCAGGGAGGTTATATGATGAAAGGGCTGTGGTGGTGGTGGCTGAAGGTGGCAAGAAGTGTGGTGGTGATCGGAACTGGCGGAGGAAGAGGTTTGGTCGGGGTAATGTCTCGACGGTTAACAAGAAGGCACAAGTGGATGACCGCCGTGTGGCCACACCGAGTGCGGGGTCAAAAAGGTGTGGCAAATGTGGAAGGGTGCATGCGGGAGAATGTAGGTTGGGATTTAATGGGTGATTCAAATGTGGGAAGGCGGGGCATATAGCCAAGGACTGTCGTACGGTCCGGTGCTTTAACTGTGGTGAAGAGGGTCCCATGAGTAGGGATTGTAAGAAGCCAAGGGCTGAGGGTTCCGGGACGAAGAAGACGGGAGGTGAAGGACCGAGGGCGAGCGGCAGGTCATTCACTATGACATAGGAGGAAGCTAGGACGGACTCTGATGTCGTGTCTGGTACATTTCTGGTGAACCAAACTTTAGGTTTTGTGTTATTTGATTTGGGTGCCCGAAAAAGTTTATTTCTGCTGCTTTCTATGCTAAGTTGCCTGTTAGTAGTAGACATGTTGATGAGCCCTTCGATGTAGAAACTATCATAGGTAAGTCTACCAGGATTTCTGAGATGATAGAGAACTGTGTTGTGGAACTTAAGGGTCATAAGTTTCCTGTTAGACCGTTCGTGATGACCTTAGGGGTTTTGATTTAGTTCTTGGGATAGATTGGTTGTCGGACTCCGAGGCAAACATTGTGTGTTGCAAGTAGATGATTCGCTTGACAGCGCCTGACGGGAGTTTAGTAACTGTTTATGGGGATCTGGTTACTACGATCCCGAAGGTAATCTCAATGGCGGTGGCGGTAAGGTGTATGAGGCGTGGATGTAGCGCCTACTTGGCTTATGTAAAGGATGTGGATACACCAACACTACAACGGTCTGATGTACCGGTTGTGTGTGACTTTCCGGACGCGTTCCCAGAAGACCTACCAGGAGTGCCACCTGACAGAGAGATTGAGTTTCAGATTGATCTGATACTGGGTGCCCAGCCTGTTACCAAGGCACCATATCGGTTGGCTCCGACTGAGATGAAGGAGTTGATGGAGCAGTTGCAAGAGCTGCTGGATAAGGGGTTCATCAGACCAAGTATCTCTCCTTGGGGTGCTCCGGTATTGTTTGTAAAGAAGAAAGATGGTAGTATGAGGATGTATATTGACTACCGTGAGCTGAACAAGCTGACGGTGAAGAACCGATACCCCTTATCGAGAATAAACGATTTGTTCGATCAGCTTCAAGGTGCCAGTTGGTTTTCAAGGATAGACCTTCGATCTGGTTACCATCAGTTGAAAGTGAAAGAGCAGGATGTTCCTAAAACAGCTTTCCGCACACGATATGGTCATTACGAGTTTCTTGTGATGTCTTTTGGTTTGACCAATGTGCCAGCTGCTTTTATGGATCTGATGAATCGGGTGTGTCGGCCGATGTTGGATAAATCAATGATTGTGTTTATTGATGATATCCTGATTTATTCGAAGAGCGAGATTGAGCACGCCGGTCACATTCGGGAGGTTCTGGAGACGTTGAGAAAGGAGAAGTTGTACGCCAATTTCTCTAAGTGTGCATTTTGGTTGCACGAAGTTCAGTTCTTGGGTCATGTGGTGAATCCTGACAGGATCATGGTGGACCCGGCAAAGGTGGAAGCAGTGATGCAATGGAAGTCTCCAAAGACGCCATCCGAGATTCGTAGTTTCTTGGGTTTGGCGGGCTACTATAGAAGATTCATCCAAGACTTCTCTAAGATTGCTTCTCCACTGACTAAGTTGACCC
>BJCM01061232.1:0-14586 GCA_018326385.1 Flaveria bidentis
TTGCTGCTGAAAGGTAGTTTATGGCAGCTCATTTTATAGCTATCCATAATGTCTATTTTGTGTTGATATAGCTAGTTTCATTCACATATAAAAGATCCTTATGTTCTTGGGTTTGTTCATATCTTATAACATCAAAATAGAACCTGAAAATTTCAGATTTTAAAGTATGTTATTACCCTATTTCCGCTGCGTTTTTCAGAAAGTTTAAACGGTTAAACTATGTTTCTATGTTCTAACAAACCCCAACAATGTGTTCCCAGAAGATTTACCAGGTGTGCCCCCAGACCGTGAGATCGAGTTCCAGATTGATTTGATACCTGGTGCTCAACCCATTGCTAGGGTACCGTATTGTTTAGCTCCAACTGAGATGAAGGAATTGATGGTTCAACTACAAGAATTGTTGGATAAAGGGATCACTTGACCGAGTATCTCTCTCTGGGGTGCTTTAGTCTTGTTTGTAAAGAAGAAGGACGATAGTATGAGGATTTGCATTGACTATAGTGAGTTTAAAAAGTTGACTGTGAAGAACCGATATCCCTTAACTTGAACTGACTACTTGTTTGATCTGCTCCAAGGTGCCAGTTGGTTTTCGAGAATAGATCTTCGATCTGGCTATCATCAACTGAAGGTGAAGGAGTAGGATATTCCTAAAATAGCTTTTCTTACGCATTATGGACACAACAAGTTCCTCGTTATGTCTTTTGGCTTCACCAATGCGCCAGCTGCTTTTATGGATTTGATGAATCGGATGTGTCGATTGATATTGGATAAATCAATGATTGTGTTTATCGATGATATCCTGATTTATTCGAGGGGCGAAGAGGAGCATGCTAGCCACATTCGGGAAGTGTTGGAGTAGAAGGGTGAAGTTGTATGCCAAGTTCTCTAAGTGCACGTTCTGGATGCGCGATGTTCAGTTTCTAGGTCAAGTGGTGTATCCCAAAGGAAATATGGTTGACCATATAAAAGTGGAGGTAGTGATGCAATGGAAATCTTCAAAGACACCATCCGAGATTCGTAGTTTCTTAGGATTGGCGGGTTACTATAGGAGATTCATCCAAGATGTCTCAAAGATAGCTTCTCCTTTGACTAAGTTGACCTATAAGGACGTAAAGTTTGTTTGGGATCAAGAGCAAGAGAATGCTTTTGACAAGCTAAAGATGAGGGTGATGCAAGCTCTAGTTTTGTCATTACCTGAAGGAATCGAAGACTTGGTGGACTATTCGAATGCTTGTTACTCGGGGTTGGGTTGCGTGTTAATGCAAAGGGGGAAGGTTATAGCATATGCATCCTGAACAGTGAAGTTCCACAAGATTAATTACCCTACTCATGATTTTGAGCTAGCATTTGTGGTCTTTTCATTGAAGATTTGGAGGCACTACTTGTACGGGACGAAGTGCACTATCTTCACCGAACACAAGAGCTTGAAGTACTTCTTCGAGCAAAAGGACCTGAACATGAGACAAAAGAGATGTTTGGAGCTTATAAAGGACTATGATTGTGAGATCCATTACCATCCGGACAAAGCCATTGTGGTGGCAGATGCCTTTAGTCGAAAAGAGAGACCTGAACTAATCCGAGAGAGGGCTTATCAACTGGTTATTACCTCCAATGAGATGAAGCTACTGAAGGAGTTTCAGGATGAAGCACTAAAAGAAGACTGGATTATCTCTAAAAGGATGAAGGGTTTAGTCACATAGTTGGGTGTGAACAATCTCGGTGTTAGAACCTAATTTGGGCGGATGTGGATTCCTTGTTATGGGGATCTTTGTGGAAAAATAATGTATGAGGCTCATAAGACTCGATAATCCATTCATCTCGGTGCTACAAAGATGTATCATGATATGAAGAAAGATTATTGGTGGTCGGGTATGAAGCGTGAGATAGCGGAGTATATGAGTAAGTGCCTTACTTGCTTGTAGGTGATGGCGGAACATTATAAGCCATACGGTAATATCAAAACTTTGGATATACCCAAATGGAAATAGGAGCACATCACCATGGACTTTTTTTACAAAGCCACCACGTATCGCGAGGGGGTACAATGCCATATGGGTGATAGTTGACTGCCTGACGAAAAGCGCTTACTTTCTGCCGATCCGTGAAACATATTCCTCCAAAAGATCAGCAAATCGATTCATCAAGTAGATTGTAAGTCGTCATGGTGTACCAACATCTATTATGTCTGATCATGACACTAAATTTACATCCAAGTCTAGGAAGATATTTCACGATGCAATTGGGACGAGGTTACACATTAGCACGGCTTATGACCCTCAAACTGATGGTTAGTCAGAGAGAACCATTTAGATGCTTGAGGATATGCTTTGAGGATCCGCCATTGATTTTAGAGGAAGTTGGGACAAACACTTACCCTTAGCTGAATTCTCAAACAACATGCCAATATTGGTGTGCCGACATATGAGATGCTATATGATAGGAGGTGTAGAACTCCGGTATGTTAGGTTGATATTGGACAGAAATAGCTGGGAAGTATTGAAGTGATCGAGGCTACGACTGAGATATTAGAGAGGATCAAGGCCTTTATGAAAGCAACAAAAGATAGACAAAAGTCGTATGCTAACAAAAGACGTGGACCGATTGAATTCAAGGTGGGTGATAAGGTTATGCGGATAGTTTCACCTTGGAAAGGTATAAGTCGGTTTTGGAAGCGGGGTAAGTTGAGCCCAAGGTATATAAGGCCTTTCCGAATCATTGTTCGAGTAGGAGAGGTGGCCTATAGGTTGAAGCTACCTGATGAGTTAAGTGGGATTCATCCAACATTCCATGTATCTCATCTGAGAAAGTGCTTAGCCGATGAAGATATGGTTGTACCACTTAGGAAATTGAAGTGGATGAACGACTCAATTTCGTGAAGAAACCAGTGGCAATCATAGACCGAAAAGAGAAGAGGCTATGGAATAACGTGGTTCCACTCATATGAGTACAGTGGAAGCACAGAAATGGATCTGATTTTACATGAGAGACTGAAGATGAGATGAGACAGCTTTACCCACAACTGTTCGAGGATTAATAGGTTTCAGCGACGAAACCTATATAAAGGGGATAGAGTTGTAAGACCCAGAAATTTAAAAGAAGAGAAAAAGAGAATAAAAGGAAAGAAAAGCAAAATAACCCAAGAGAAGGGGGTTAAAGTTATACATGGGACAAATATTAATAATATTTTGTACAAAAGTGGGCATGGCCACCCACACCCATGTTGCATCAACTTTTCCATCGGTTTTAGAGAGAGAAAGAAGCAAGTTCTCCCAGATCTGGAGAGAAGAAGAAGAAGTGCAGATTTAAGGTTAGTTTTCTAGTGTTTTGGGTTGTTCTTGGCCGATTTTCAGCCTCAGGTATATGCTTATGTGTGTTTGATTGTGTGTTTTTGTCATGTCTAGGTGTTTGAACTCATAGAACTCTTAGGTTTAGAGGTTTTTTGCGCTGAGGTTGCATAAGGTGAGTTCTAGAACCTCGGTTTTAAATGTATCAACTTGTTTTGGGGCTGGAAATGTATGTTATATCGTTTTTATATAAATGTTGGGTGTATACCCGTATGTTTATGTGTGTGCCTTATTGGGTGGGTGTATGTTTGGGAGTGATTTTGATTATGTTTATGGTTATATGCTTTGTTTTGATGCTTTGTATGTTAGAACTAGGCTTATAACATGTTAGAATGATGATTTGGGTCTGGAAATAATTTAAGTTAGAAAACAGAATGTTCATGTGCCTAAATCAGGTTCATACACCTGCATAGTACTCATGCGCTCAGAAATTTGCCCAGGTGCCTAAGTGTTAGCCATGCCCCCACAGAATGATGATTTATTTATAAATTTAGAACTCGCTAAGCAACGCTGACTTTTATGCATTTTCAGTTGGCAGGTAATTGTTGCTGAGGGTGGCACGAGGGTGAAACTACTTGGCGAATAAAGGTCTGGCATCCATTTTATGCAGAAATGATGTTTTTGTGTTGTAATGAAACTAACAATATTTTGTAACCTCAAACGATGATGTATTACTTGGTAAAAGAAATTATTAATGCATGAAATGGTTTTTGTTAAAAAATTTCTCTACAATGATTTTATGATTCATAATGTGTTTTTAAATATTATGTGCAATGATTGTCCGACTGTAAGCATTCCGGGAACGGGGCCTTACAATACATAAATTAGAAAACAACAAACTCATGACCTCATACAGTCACCAAAAGCATGGACCTTTTCACCAACTTGTGTACGTTGGTTAGTCTTCAGAGTTCCAGCAAAAAATGATCCAGCTTTATGGGAAAGCACAATAGATAAAGCATGTGTTAAAAGTCTTTGGAAGAAGTCAGTCTTCAGTTCTTGGCTTCAAAAGACTTGATATTTAAAGCTTCGGAAGACTTCACTTTTGGCTATAAAAGATGTTGGTCTTGGCTTCGGAAGATTTTACACTTGGAATAATTTTGATGCAGGGTTAAAACTTCCGAAGCATTTCTACTCTACACTTAAGTGCATGCATGCAGGAGAAACTTAGAATATTTTAGGTGCATCAGCCTTACATGAAACCTTACAATTAATGTTTATAAAGGTGAGCTAGCATGATTTCTCTTCTATCCGCTTCGTAGCGACTAGGATCACATGAGGTTGAGTTTTACTACTTAGATCAAAGCCCTAGTAATGTAGATAAATCTTTTGTAACCTTTTTGACATACTATTTCTTAAAACATAACTTAATGTTACAAAAAGAGTTTATCTGGTTCCTTTTTAACATACTATTAATTTTAAAATACCATAACAATTACTGTAGATTTCTCAGACTAATAAAAGGGAACTCGTCAATGATTAAAAAGTTAAGGTGATATGATTTCTAATAACCATCTCTAGTTAATTAGCCATGAATTTATTATGAAGACTGGTTTCATGAATAATAGTTGATCATATGTTTTTCAACCGTGTATGACAATCACAATTACAAATTATAAAGTTATAACTTCCCGTTGAAATGTAGATTCTAACCATAAAAAGTTTCCCAAGACCACCATAACATTAACATTATATAATTCACACCATTTGTTCATCATAATTACATAAGTTTCATCCAATTAGGATGATAATGAGAGTTTAGCTCATAATAAGCTTGAATATAATAGCAGATAACATAGAAGATAGATATGAATGAGAGGTTAGCTCATAATGAGCTTGAACATAACAACAGATAACATAGATGATGTTTAGACAATCCCGAGCTTCTTCCAAGTGTTGTATGGACCTCCTAAGAATCCAAGTGATCTTTAAGTCTTGATTCCCGAGAGAATTTTGCAGAGTAACTCCCTCACCAAAGCTTGTCAAAATGGTGAACTTAGATCTCTATTTATAGGCTTTTTGGAGTGTTTAAGCACAACATCGTGCCTAAAAGGCATGACCCCGTGTAGAATGATTACGAAAGTGGGTCGGCTCATATGTGCAGGTTGTGTCAGGCATGGATCTGTGCTAAATGGGGTATGGCACAACATCTGACCATCAACCGTCGACGTAAAGCTCTTCCATCAATTTGAAGAAGAAGACTCGCCGACCAAAGCTATTTCACCAAATCGAAGAAGCAAACCTATTTCACAAAATCAAAGAAGCACACTCATCGATTACATTGGCACAATTTTATCAGTTTCAACTTTATCAAGTTAAAGATTTGATTCGGCCATTTTTACTCGAATTGGAAAATGATTATATGGTTATAAGTTAAATGGGTCATGATTATGATCGTAATGATCATAGGGACATCTCTGGTCAAAGAATTTGGTTGGTTAGGTTAGTGATTGAGGTGAAACTGACTATGATTTGAATATAATGCTTTAGTTTCAATCGAACACGCATAACAGTTGCATGCTCGCATTAAAGCATGCGCTGAGTTCGAAACTGATGTACGAGAGGCAAGGGGCTTTTGATTGGAATTGAAATCGCTGAATTTTGGTTGAGTGGGGGTCGTCGGAGATGGCTAGAGAATGGCCGAAGATGGAGGGTATCGACGGTGGGGGTGGGTGGGTATTAAAATCATGTTTACAATTTTTGTCCTTATGGTGTATAAATGTTAAGAATTGCACTTTTTATTGCTTTAAATGTCATGATTGTCATGTGTCATGCAATGTACGTACCAATTAGATTTTTATTTGATTGTAGGAATTATGCTTGGGTCAAATTTCTTATGCTATATGTTTTAAGATATTATTATTTTTCCATGGAATGGGTCATAATGACTGAAAAAGTTTTCTAGACTTTATTTACCACATATAAGTAAACTTGTAGACGGAAAAAAGGGTCCCCCTCTTCATCCTTTTATGACTTTTTTAACAAGCCCTTAAGGTGACAAACCAATAAATAACAAAATAAAAAGTGAATTGATGTGTAGGTCCTATAACTTGTAATTGAACAGATGTGTTAGATAAAATTTTAGATCAAGTAGGGTGGAAAAGTGCGATTGGTTCATCAACGTTTTCACATCCATATATGCATTAACTACCTTCAGGAATAGATTTTTAATTTTATATAGATATATTTGCTGATATATTTGCTTGCAATTCATTATAAAAGGTTTTACTGGGTAATATTTGGTTATAATGGATCATAACAAGTATAAATAAGTCATTTGCACATGTATTTGGTTATGTATTTGTGAATGTGTATAATAGGTTTCAATGGGTAATGTTAGATTGTAATGTCATTATAGGTGTCCACGAGTCATATATGTGTATTGTCTTGCACATAGCAATATCTAGATATACTGAATCATATTTTTGCTTGAAAGGATCGTAAGGTGTATCAATAGGCCATTTTGATTGCAATTACTTATATCTATAATAAATCTATATAAAAGAAAGAATTTTTTTGTCACATGTCCTTCTAACCCATTTTTTTGTCACATGTCCTTCTAACCCATTTTTTTGTCACATGTCTTTCATATACACATTCTCATATAATTTAAATATTTTACTAATTGCCCTCTCTTATTAAAAATCAATTTTATTAATTATTATATTTCTCTCTCTTATTTATTTTTTTAAATCAAGTTATCTTTTTGAAAAAAGATTTTATTAAGGAAATAATTACATCTTTTTACTAAATAGAAATAATAAAAAATTAAAACTTATATAATATGAAATTTTCAAAAACACTAAATCTTTTGAAACAAAATATTTTTAAACGGTTATTTTAAAAAATTAATAAAAGATGAATTTTCTAAAAACAGTTTTATTATAACAACCATAATAATTACAAACTAAAGTTTTTTAATAAACAAGAAATTTATACATAAGATTACTCATTTCTATGTATTACAAGAATATTAAGTACTAATAAGATTACTTATACCATTTTTAAATTAAATAATATATAATTAACAAATAAATAACTTATTTTTTTATGTAAAACACATTTTTTATAATTAAAGTTTTATAAAATACAGAATACAACGAAGTTTTTTATAAAAATCATTTTTCTTAAACATAATATTTAAAAACCATAATTTTTTTATAAAAAAAAGTTTAATAATTATAAGTTATTATTTATTTACTTAAAGTATGTAATTATACGTAATTATAATTTATGTTAAAGCATGGTTTTATAATTCATAAATTAAAGATTTTTAAATAATAGTGTCATGACCGTGGCGTTGAGCAAAAAGCCGATGATTTCCACGAGGCCCTTATTTTTATTCCTAATTATTTAATATTTTATTTATTCAACCCGTGTAATATACAAGATACTAACCTAGTGTAGTTATATGTACATCAAATTTGTTATGAGGAGCTTAATGGGTCATATTTAGTTGTAACGGGTCCATAACAAATAGATAGACATATTGCTATGTTTTATCTTATGTTTGATGATAACTAATTTTAGCAAGTTATATTTAGGTGCAAGAAATTACAAAAAATAATAAAATCACACGCTGAAATGAACAAGAAGATGGTTGTTACAAAACTTGTCACCAAGGCTAAAAACACCCTTGTTGAAAGCATATATTTTGATTTCTTTAACACTATAATACAGATAATTTGAATGTCTATTCTATTAGATATGTATAATTTGTATATTTTGTAAAGTTTTATTATTCATGAATTTTTATAAATTTTTGGTATAGTTTGTAATTTGAGAAACTTGATTTTGTTAAAAAAATCCAGAAGAGAAAAAAAGTTTAGCTTTTTAAAATTGAAATCTAATTAGCGATGGCAATTCCGTCATTTACTTAAAAACTGTTGAAAATTTATTGTTATTTATTATTATTCCCTATCTAGGTGGAAGGATTTTGAAATCTCATAACCAAGGGAATTAAGGTGAAACATTCCCTTGGGTTTTATATTTCATTACCCATTCAAACATAATTTTATTTGAAAACTATACTAGCTTCTCAATTTTATTTCATTACATTTCATTCTTCCAACCAAACGCTCCCTAAGGTTGCGTTTGATTGGAATGAATGAAATAGAATTAAGAATTAGTATAATATTCAAGTAAATTATGTTTGAATGAGTGATTAAATGTAAAACCCAAGGGAATGCTTCGTCTCAAATTCCCTTGGTTGTGAGATTTCAAATTTCCTTGGTTGTGTGATTTCAAATTCCCTGTCTAGGTGGAAGAATTTTAAAATCACACAACTAGAGAAATTTGAGATGAAATATTCCCTTGGGTTTATTTTTAATTGCTTACTCATACACAATTTTAATAGAAAATTATACTAGTTTCTTATTTTCATTCCATTTCTTCCAACCAAATGCAGTCTAAGATCCTTTGCTGTTTGGGACAAATATTCGTCGCTATACGGTCCAAATATACATCATATGTTAATGTCACTAACAATTTATCGCATAATATGTAGCTAACTTGTTACTAAATATTCAACGCTACGGTGGCAAAGTTTATTTCAATCACAAAAGTGCTAATGTCACATTTCGGTCCGTCATCCAAAATTTGTCGAAATGGTTTGTGATGTTTTTGTTCTTTGCTAAGAGTCTGTCCTAGTGAAGATAATTCTAAAACAATAAAAGCTTAAATTTGATTACATTGCTAACTCTAATCAGTAAACTTGTAAAATTAGTTGCGACGACTACATTATCCTTTATAAATTATTTTGAAAGCTAGTTGGTTTATTGATTTTTGCAATTTCAATAATTTAAGTAGCAATTAAAAAAGATCATTGTACGTCTCATACCAAGAGTGGAGCAATTAAATAAAGAAACATGATTTTGTAAATAAAGAAGCCCGACATATATGACTTATAAGAACAACAACGATGACTTTTTTTACTTCATGAAGTACAAATAATAATAATCATTATTATAATCATATATATAAAGTTTGACAACAAATAATACAATCCAAGTTGCCACAAAAACAAACCAAATCTTGAACATTTACAAACTCCATAAAATTCACACACCAATATTAATATCATAAACAAAAGATCGAGACCTCAAATCTATCCATCTACATGCATCATCTTCTTTCAAATCTTTATTAACTTCTTGAAATATTAAGTGGTACTCGAATAATCCTACATTCATCGCGACTCAAGAAATTTAAACACTTTGAGAGGGAAGTTTAAGGGTGTGGCGGCATGGGTATGAGGGGATGATGGAAATCTTTAGGAGGAAGGGTGGGTAGAGGAGGAAGCTTAGGGAGTGAAAATGGTGGGCATGGTTTCTTATAGAATGGTGGGATTGGTGGAAGGATTTTCGGATGCGGCTTATAGATTGGAATAGGTGGTGGCAAGATTTTTGGGTGTGGCTTGTAAATTGGAATGGGTGGTGGCAAGATTTTCGGGTGTGGCTTGTAGATTGGAATGGGTGGTGGCAAGATTTTCGGGTGCGGCTTGTAGATTGGAATAGGTGGTGGCAAGATTTTCGGGTGTGGTTTGTAAATTGGAATAGGTGGTGGCAAGATCTTTGGAGGACATGGCTTTGGTTTTGGTTGTGGCTTGGGCTCCGGCTTGGGCTTGGGTTCGGGTTTTGGCTCTGGTTTGGGCTCTGGCTTTAGCTTGGGTTGTGGCTTGGGTTCTGGCTTAGGCTTGGGCTCAGGCTTTGGCTCCTTCTTCGGGGGACATGGCTTTGGCTTAGGCTCCGGTTTGGGCTCTGGTTTTGGCTTGGGCTCCGGCTTGGGTTCCGGCTTTGGCTCAGGCTTGGGTTCCGGCTTGGGTTCCGGCTTGGGTTCTGGCTTAACAACAACTGGCGGTGGCGGGCATGGCTTTTTAAAGGGTATCTTTGGTGGTAATGTAATGGGAGGGAGAACCTTGGGTGGTAGAGGTGGAAGAGGTGGCATAGGGAACATGTGGTGAAACTTCTTTAGCCAAGGGTGGGACTTGGGGAGTGGTGGCAAAAAGGTGGCGGAATTGCATACCGCCGATGAGAATTTGAGTTTCCCGACGGGTCCAAAGGTGTGTTTTTCACTTGACTTTGACAGGAAAGTGATCTTAGAGGCTTCTAGCCCACTGTGAACTGCACAAGGTGCATTTGCTGCATTGTGGAGTTGCACATAGCACTCCTCACTCAACTTCCCATCTTTCAAGATTTCTTGAGGAAGATTGACCTTGAACTCTCCTTCCTCACTGAGCTTTCCAACACCTCTTGTTTGGAATTTACCATCTTCAAGCTTGCAGTCAATGGTCACTTTTAACCCTGAAAAGATCAATCATAGTCAAGATACATGATTAAACGAACGTCGATTTGGACCATTTTTCTTTCATTTTAAACACTATCCAATCATCTTGGTTATGTTATCTACCGACTGCTAGACCACAATGTCAGTACTAAAACAATAAATACTTGCATTGAGCTAGATATTATTACTACAAGAGACAAAGTAAATCATAGTACCTGACAATGCTTGGCTTGTCTTGATATTATTCTCTTTGCAATCTGCACATTCTCCAAATCCAATTACCTCAACAGTCTTGGCATAACAAAAGCTCCCAGAAACAAACAAAACCAGGAAAAACCCAAGAAGAAGACCCCGCGTCATTGAGAGGTGTGTTAAAGAAACACTTAAAATCTCAATGAGAAGAGCATAACATGAAGATGAAGCTGGAATGAGTACTTGAACAAGCTCCTAGTTGTATATATAAGTGTGGAGCTCAATTATGAGGTTGGCTTACCTATAGGGAAGTAAATAACCTCACATGAACCCAAGGGACCCACCCATGTATCAGTAAGAGCATGATGAATTGGTGATTGATGAAAAAAGCTACACCAAAACATTGAATGAGCTCCCAACTACACCACATGTATGTTCAGCTTAGTTAATTAGCATGCATGTGAAGGCAATATCTCCACCTACTAACTAAAGTTAATCATAAATACCTTAATTTCACTGTCTCATTGGACTTTAACATGAGTAAATTAATGATTTTTAGCAACCAATTTATTTACAACAGAGGGAAATAATCAAATGAACCCAGCAAGGCATTTCATCAAACAGTTGGTTGGCTGCTAAATGCCCACATAACAAAACATGTATTGAACTTAGATGCCATGTGAATGCAATATCTCCACCAACTAACTGAGTTTCTCATAAATGACCCAAAATCCCACTCTAAAAACCATAAAATAAGAGTAGATTCATCATTACTGACAGACAAATAACATGAATAACTCAGCTATGCATTTTATCGAACAGGTAACCGACATTATGAATTCAATCCAACTAGACAATTTTACATCACGGGTCGCCAATTACGCAATGAAATTGGAAGTGGGTTGCAGAATTGACGACTAGTTTTGACGTGAGGTTTCTTACGGTGTTGATTATATGATCGGTGACAAATTGACAATGGTGAATGATGATGAATGCTCTGACTGTCCGACAAAAATAAGAATGTTTGATGAGATGTCATTATTATAAATATAAAAAAGCAAAAGATGAGATAAATCATATGTACAAAACTTAAGGGGTTTGATAGTTTTTAATGATTTAGATGTTTGAACGGTTTAACATTTAATGGTTTATATTATTTGTTTCGCGAGCATATGTCTAAATAGTTATGATATTTACCTCTAATTAGTTAAGCATTATACTAATGTTGAATGATTAAGATGTCTAATACTAAATGGTTAAGACATATTATCTGAATTGGTCAGATATTTGTCTTTGAATAGTTAAACGATATACTAACATTTAATGAGTCAGACTTCTTAATGGTTCAACACTTAGTGATACATACCTAGAGGTGGGCATAAAAACCGGTTCGGAAAAAAAAACCGAAACCGGTTTGGGGCCCAACCCGGTTTGGCCCAAACCGCTTTCAAACCGGCCCAACCCGACGGTTTAGATTCGGTTTGTAGGTTTCCTCTTTCAAACCGGTTTCTAACCCGGTTCGGTTCCAAACCGATTACAAACCGGTTCCCAAACCGATTTTCAAACCGGTTTCAAACTGGTTCCCAAACCGGTTTTCAAACAATTATTTAAATTTTATGTCTAATTGTTTCTATGTTTTATATATTATATATTTCACTTTGATTTTAAATTATGTACTTAATTTGAAATTATGTACTTTGTTTTTAAAAACAATTATGTAATGTTCCTAATTTTATATGTTTTAATTTTTACAAATAAAAATACGTAAATGCATCTTATTGGTTTATTTAATTTATACAATTAATATGTAACATTCATCTTATAAGTTGATTTAATTTTTACAATTAATTGTTTATTTAATTTATAACACTTTAAAAAAAACTAACCGGTTTGGGCCCAAACCGGTTTTCAAACCGGTTATCAAACCGGCCCAAACCGGTTTTCAAACCGGCCCAAACCAGTTTTATAGGTTTGGGTTTTTCTAGGTCCAAACCGGTTTAGAACCCGAATCGGTTTGAGCCCAAACCGGTTTTACCGCCGTTGACCAAACCGATTCCGGTTTGGAACCCAAACCGGTTTTAGAAAAAAACCCGGTTTGTACACCTCTACGTAGAGGTAGTGCCTCCAAATCTTAAACGCAAAGACCACAACCGCTAGCTCCAATCATGAGTAGGATAATTAACCTCATGAACCTTCAACTGTCGGGATGCATAGGCCATAACCTTTTCTCTTTGCATCAACATACATCCCAACCCCGAGTAGGAAGCATCAAAATAAACCACCAAATCTTCACTTCGATCGGGTAATGACAAAACAGAAGTTTGATTCAATCTCGCCTTTAACTCCTCAAACGCCTTCTGTTGAGCTTGACCCCATACAAACTTTACATCCTTATGGGTCAACTTGGTTAGTGGAGAAGCGATCTTAGAGAAGACTTGAATAAACCTTTTATAGTAGCCCACCAAACCCAAGAAACTATGAATCTCGGATGGCATCTTTGGAGACTTCTATTGCATCACCGCCTCCACTTTTGTCGGGTCCACCATAATCCCCTCGGGATTCACCACGTGACCCAAGAACTGAACCTCGCGTAGCCAGAATGCGCACTTGGAGAACTTGGAGAACTCGGCTTAACGAACATGAGAAATAAGTTCAAGATGGTTTTGGATGGGATATGGAATCATAGGAGCTTCTCAAGCAAATAACTTTAACGGGGTTTATAGGTGATCGATTCTTGTTTACTTATATCATTGAGGTTTCAAAGTTTTATTAGTGTAACGTTGATACGAGAATCGTGTTTGTTAAAGATACAATTTATAATGAGGGCATCATTGTGATGGCTTTTCAAGATAAGTGCAGTTTTGAGGGGAAGGCATTTAGAAAGATTATGAATGTTTGTTATGAGAATTGGGTAATGAGTTTTAAGTTCCAAGAAGACAAGATCAATGATAAGAGGGTCCAAGGCGTATACATCGAGTGTCATTAGCAGCAGTTAGTTGAAGCATACTTCCTAAATAATCATGCCTTAGTTTATGAGTTTTAAACTATTATGTATTATTCTGTAACTAAACATGAGTCCCTGTAGGGAATGAATGGCAATAGGTCATAGCTATGTAATATTTAAAACCAATTGTAATTGTAATGTAATAATATAAGTGGTTAACAATCAAACTTGTATTTTTATTAATAGACACGTAATGAATGTTTTGTTCTCAATTTAATATTAATTATTTCTGTTTTATTCGAATGGTAAAGTGATAACAAGAATAATAACGAATTAAGGCCCACTATTTAAATTGGTTGAAGGTTCATAAAACTATTATACCAAGAGTGGAAGTTAAAAAAAATAATAAATCAATTAGTTAGTAAACGATTAGTCGATGGCAGACCGAACAACTAGCGAGTCGGCCAAGTTACTTGAGTTCATAAACTGATTTGAAACATAATTAAGTTGTAGGCTTTATTATAACTTGGGTCGACTTCAACGTTTATCGGTTGTGCAATTTGGATAAGGTACGGATTCCTGATTCTTGTCTCATATTTGATTCCCGTTCGTCTCTAGTTTGATTCCTGTCATACGTAGCTTGTTTGTTGTTGATCTGTTATAAATAGCTAAACTACTTTATATTTCTAAAATTTGTTACCCGAGCTCTCCCTATCTTGGGGGTGACCAAGACGCGTTATTACGGCATCAATAACGTGGCACAAACCGTGGCGGTGAGCTGAGATCATGGTGTCTCTAAAGGAGAACTCTGAATTTTATTGG